>LBNU01030764.1:33416-50529 GCA_014162995.1 Artemisia annua | reverse complement strand
CTTTACAAGTCAAGAATCAGTTACAAGCAATAAGGAACGATAGAAGCTAGGTTGGTGCATGACGCACATGATTCGGATTGGGCATCCCTGAATTGCAAACCATCACCTTTCGAACGGGAAAACGAACCATGTTGAAAGCCCTGCCTTGGAAAGGCATGATACAATCTTGGTAACGCGAGGGATTGAGCCCACTGTATTGGACCATTTAAGATTCATTTTAGCATCAGCCAGCTGACACACAAACTTGGGGTTCCACTAGAGTTCAACAACACATGCATATATATATATCCTATCTCACATTTCAAACCTCCAGAAGTGCCTTTCAAATGAACCACTCGTAGCATACTTCATTCCATTCCATTAGAAGAAATTCAACCCGAACATAAGTTTAACTTGGTGGAGAAACCAACAAATCTTGGACCGTGGGGTCAAACAGTTGAAACAAAGTCGAATTACTATCCTGAAGTTCCCTGTAATCCTTTAAGGAATCATGAGTTTACCTGGGAGCGGGAAGACTAGATGTGACTAAGATATCATCACCTTTTCACCGATACCACTTCAGAGACTAACATAAACTGAACTTCGGGACGAAGTTCCCTGTAGGAGGGGAGACTGTGACAACCCGCATTTTCAGGACAATTCTTCAATTTCACTATTCATAAGTTACTATTCATCATTTTACTATTCAACATTTTCGGAGTCCATTTGTGATTCTGAGAAAATTTACTATTCATGTGACACTATTCATTCCCAGAGGGAAATCACTATTCATGCACATCATTCATTTCATCGTAAACAGGGTTTACGGGTATTCATATTCGCGTAACCGGTTTGGTTTAGCTGCGAATTCATGCATTATTAGCAGGGACACTTCATTCGGACTAGAAGTAGTCTACATATCATCACAATAACATTTGCATACTATTCCACTCGTAGGATTTTCAAATTGACATTTTTAGTACGTTTAACGCTTTACGTAAGTTTATTTTAACTAAACGTTAAAACGCGATCACTAAATGTGACTAACACGTCTGACAATCCCCACAATGGTCCCGACATATTTTTATTCTCATTTTAACGTCCCGGAGAGTATAAAATTCATTTACCCGGTATTTTGGGAATTTATTTAATTCACATCGTAAATTCTATTTAATTACGTCGGTTTTTGTAAAAACTAAACGTTAATCACCCGAACACCCAATACTTGCACCCAACATATATTTATCATTTTTACAACCTTATTATGTCCCGACTTACTTCGTTAAAATTTACTTCTAGCAAACCCGGTACCCGATTATACTTAAAACTACCTAAAACTACACTAATACTTACATCTAATTACAAATAAATCACCAAGACATGATCCCCCATTTCCCTCCTTTTGGCCGGCAGCCCCCCCCCCCCTCCTAGGAAATGAGTTGCATTTTACCAACTCACATTTAATGTACCCCAAGACCTTGACCAACCTTTGACCTTTATAAACCTAAAACTACACATACATTCACATTATATCAAGGTGTAAGTAAAAGAAATCCTCTCATCCATCTTCCAAGGGGTTCGGCCAAGGATCAAACAAGAAGAAAACATCACTAATTTTTCAAGAACAAGTGTTAATCAAGCTCATCTAGTACTCCTTTTAGGGTTTTGAAATACAAACTCAAGGTTTTATAGGT
Source organism: Artemisia annua (assembly GCA_014162995.1). Classification (NCBI taxonomy): domain Eukaryota; kingdom Viridiplantae; phylum Streptophyta; class Magnoliopsida; order Asterales; family Asteraceae; genus Artemisia; species Artemisia annua. The sequence continues at coordinate 48,856 of LBNU01030764.1, read as the reverse complement.
TTTCATCCTCTAAAAGCTCACTAATCTTCCAAGTAAGTATGTAAAACTCTTTTTCATAATTTTACCAAGTTCTTACAATGTTCATATGATTTTTATACAAGGTTTACATGCATGTGTTAGTTTATACCACTCTTTTTATACATATACAACTTTTGAGCCCTAGAAATGGATGATGAGTAGATCCTTAGTAGATTATCATGGTGGATGATGTTTAGGAACCCATGACACCCTAAGAAGGTGTATGGTAGGTTATGGGATGATTGGTTGTTGTTTGAGTGGTTTTGGACAAGTTAGTAACTAGGAAAATCCATTTTGACACTATATAAAAACCTACTGTCCCAAAAATGAAAACGTGGTAAAATCAGTAAGTGTTGAGTAATTTTTGGCCAAATATTTAGAAAATACATTCAAAAACGAAACTATGGCCGAAAACGGGGATAAAAACGGATTTATAACGAAGGAGATATGATTTTCCGAAGTTTAACTACGAAAAATATTTTTCCGGAAAAACTGCTGCTGTATGGTGTCTTTCGACGGACAAAACGAGATGTTTAGCGTTACCTAGATGACCCGAGCTACTGAAAATATATTAGTACATGTTTTTATGAAACCGTGGATATAAATAACGTAGAAAACGAGCTTATAACGACTAAGATATTCACGTTTTTAACTAGATATACCTTATAATTATTGACAGCTTTGTAATAAGTAAAAGTCCTACGTACTAAATGTATATTTTCAAGTAACAAAGATAAAAGAGCCGTTTTCCTTAACCGTTGAGACCCATATTGCCAAGAGCTAACTAACACGTCCGTGAAATGTCATTCCAAGGTTTTCAAATGCCAAGTCTAAACACTAACATCCTACGTACAATATTACATGACTAGTTTTGCAAGTCTAGTATGGACATATTTTCCCAAGTAATGAAAACCTTAACCTTCAACGATAACTAGTAATTCTACACTACGAGTGGTATAGATAGCATGTGCATGTACATTCATTACATCACTTCATAATCTAAAAGTAGATCATATTCATTCATATTAGGTAGCGGCTAGTGTTCGCGCCTTGTTGTCCCGATCATTTCAACATCATTGTACCATCACTTCAGGTGAGTCATAGCCCCACTTTTACTTGTCTTATTACTTTACAATCTCTTTGGGGGAGATACATGCTCAATTACATGTTTTCAATTTATTATTCCATTTCAAATCCCACGAGGGAGAATACCTTGCAATCATTCATTTTTCATACGGGCCAAAGTATTAAATTTCAAGTACATTACTTAAGTTACCGCATTTGCCATGTTTAAGTCCCCATACAATCATGGACCGTTAATTATGCTTAAGCGAGAGTGAGTGGATAGATCTATTGAGGGTGACGCCTCCATCCGTGTTGGTTAAGCCAACAGTCAAGCGGATGCATTTCATTTTACATATACATTAGAGTGCTTGGCAAAACACTCTGGAGGGGCACATATTTCATGCAGTCAAGCTTCGGGGTCATGAGCTTAAGGTTATTGTACTATTTTCACGTGACTTTTGTCATGCACATTATACTTGTGGTTGCCGTAAAAGTATTTCATTTACATACATCAAATCACATTTGGCGGTGGGTTGTAAACACACAGGTTGCAAGTCTTGTTATGGCCGAGACTTGGAATCGGGTGGATTTACAATGCCTTCGCTGGGAAATCTTCATCTTAATGCAATTCATTTTCACTAAACTCTATGAACTCACCAACCTCGTGTTGACACTTTAGCATGTATTTTCAGGTTTATTCAATGGCACGCTACTGGAGGTTTTGGCAGGGCATGGCATGGTCATAGAAGACTCTGATATTCATATGGGACCGTTCTACATTCTATTTTTAAGGGCCTAATTCCGTACAACTTTTAACAATGTAATTCAACACTTTTGTTAAACTATTTTATTCTAAATGATTGAAGATGAAAACTGTTCTTTACACTTGTGTTGTGGCACCAATTGAGTTGCACCCCAAAGACATTACTTTCCGTTGAAAACCATTTTTGGGGGTGTGACAGTGATAAATTTGTTCATCAATTGGACAATTTTGAAGGATGATGATTAGTAAATACTGGTATGATCTTAATTGTTTAAAATCTTTTGAATAAACAAGTACTTTATTCAAAGTACTGCAGATCAAACAGTACTTTCACAAAGTACTGCTTGCAGCCTAAAACCAGTAAAAGTCTTTTTGAATAACAATTTTTGTCATGTGCAAAATACTTTTTGAAGCACAAGGAATTACAGCAACAAATTGTTTTTGGAGATGAACATGGTGTTAGTACTTGTGCTACACAATAAATGGTATTCAACTCACCATGTTTAACAGACAAGAAAGAGTTTGATTCATCATGAGGGTACGGCTCTGATGTGATAATCAAATCTGTTTTTAGTTGACAATTTACTAAAAATTGTATGGTTTTCAACTCACCATATATGTGATAAGTGAAGAGTTGGCTAGCCCACAAGAAAAATGGCTTGTGGTAAAGGTTGTGGAAAATCCATTTATATGGTAATTAGTTCACCATGGTTGTGATAAAAGAACTAACTAGTCCATAAGCAAACGGCTTTTGGTAAAGACTACTCAAATCCGTTGATAGCTAACGATTTGCTAAAAATCATATGGTTATCAATGTACCATGGTTTACTTAACCTAAACATTGGCTACTCCAGAGTTAATGCCTTTGGTAAAGAGACATCAAAATCCATTAATTTTCAATGATTCACCTCTCACAGGAGTTAACACACCTGGAAGTGATGAGAATAGTATGAAACTTAACATGATTTGATGTATCTTATGTTGCTGAGTAGCTGAGAAGAAATTAAGTTACTGTAAAGACAAAGAATTGTTGCTGATAAAGATTGCAGATATTACATACTGATGATAACAAAACAACGAGTGTGTCTTTCAAAGATATAACCTTTCCTTGAAGATAATGATTACAAACAGAAACTTGAAGTCAAACAAGTAGAATTCAAGTTAGGGGAGGATTGTTGGGGTATAAATGTTGAAGTACTGCTGGACATCAAAGTACTGCTTAAGTATATAAGTCAAAGTGCTACAAACGTTGAATAAAGTCAAAGTACTGCAAACGATTAAAAGACTGACGACATGCAAAGATTAGATTAGGAATATTATGTAAATTCTAGAATATTCTAAAGTTAGAGTTAGTTTACTTGTCGTTCAAGCATTGTAAACCGACTAGGGTTTTCCTTGTGCCTATAAAAGGATCCCTAGGTCAACATTAGAGATATACGATTTTAGAGATAAGCTAAAGTTTAATATTAGAGATATTAGGGTTCTTTGTGAGTCTGTATTCGATAAGCAGATTCAAGGTGTTAATATAATCGTTGAAGTTTGTTATTCTTCTTAGCTTTGTTAAGTAAATTCTGCATACTTAAACAGAGTAATTCAGTATTTCATTGTTAGTAGTTTAGGATTTATCCAAGACTGCTAAGCCCTTAACAAGCTATATAAGATAGTTTGGTCAGAGTATAACGATCCAACAACTAAGAGTAAGGTCATCACTAAAAGTGTTCAAACCTATATCCTCTATTTGTTCTTGGTCCAAGGGTTCTACCTCCATCGGGATTCCTAAAGTCTCTTTTACTTCTTCCGGGTAAGTCACGGGCTGTGTAGGTGCCTCAAATAATGGTAAGACCTGTGGGTTACTTGGTGGGCTTAGATTTTCTACTCTACCCTCATTCCCAAACAACCTTTTTGCCTGTTCCCTCAAACTTGCTATCAATTGATCCGTAACAACGTTTGTTGGGTTGTCCATTTTTTTTGCGATTATGGCACAATCCTCTATGGCTCCCCATGCTTCTTCAGCACTTAATCCCCAAAGGTCCCCATCTGCGGCATGGTCAATATCCATTTTGGTATAGTGGTTAACACGATGGTAAAATATTTCAATTTGGGACCGTAGATCGAAATTATGATGAGGGACTTTTTGGAGTAAATATTTAAGATGAGTCCATGCATCATAGATAGGTTCATCTTCATGTTGTTTAAACATTAAGATGTCATTAGGAGTGGGTGGGTTTCGTAGTCGGTAGTGTGGTGGATTCGCGTTCTCCGTAATGGTGAACGGAAGAGTCAATGGAAACTTTTTACGAACAAAGACACAAAGAAAAGATAGACTACTAGAAAGCTAATAAAAAGAAAATTAAAATCTCACTAGATAGGAATCTAATGAGTAGACCTAATAAAAATAAATTTCAACCTAAGCAATAACTACTCCCCGGGCTGCGGCGCCAAAAACTTGATGCGTGGTTTTGCAACCTTACAACAGGTTTTACCTCTCGAGGGATCTCAAAAGGCTTACAACCCCACCAGGCAGTGTACCTGACCGATGTAGTATAGTGAAGTGGAAAGTACGGGGGATTGATCGTTCAACTCAAAGAATAGTGTTCGTTAGGATTGAAATTTATCTACTAGGTCTAGAGATGAGGGATGATTCTTTTTGTATTTTTTAAGTTTTTAAGAAAGCAAGTGAAATCTTGGTTTAGAAGAAGGGGCGGAATTAGTTGCTAATCAACTAACCCAAAAGCTACTACTTAAACTAATGTGCAGGAAAGTAAACTAGGGTTCTACAAGGGAAGTGAAGCATGTCTACCTATGATGTATTACTCCTTGCTAGCTATCCAATTCTACCTATTGAGTTGTCACACCTTGTTTTAATTGATGGGTTGCATTCCTTAATACCATTCGTGGGGGTGTGTACAAATTTCCCCAACTCTATAAGCTCCTACTTCACTCCTATGTCGAGCCGGCTAAGAAGCTCCTAACATGGGATCACTAGAATTCGCTCATGCATTAAATACAACCATATAACCGTAGTACACCTTGGTTCATGTTTCTTAAGACGTTCAAGCAAGTAACCGTATAGGAGGTTAGCCAGTTTTCTTAAGCCTAACATCGATATCACCCAATCAAAACAAGAAACAATAGGAAGCAAGAATTATAAACTAAACCAACTAGATCTATTGAAGTTGTCACGCCTTAGTTGATGGAGATAGACACACACATCAACAAGAAATCAATAATATCTAATTAGTTATACACAAGTTTCACACAATCATTGGTAAACACTAGGTGATTTAGCAAAACATAATCAATGAAGAACAAGCAACAATAATAATGGTATAATTAAGATAGAATCAACACACAAATACAAGATGTTTATGGAGTGATTAAGACCCTCTAAGTTGCTGGAAAAACACCTACCCTAACCCTAGAATCGGATTTAGGGTTTGGGGCTTGAAAATAATGAAGTTATGAGGCTGTATTTATAGGCAATTTGCTGTCCGAGGGGTTCTGACGGCGTCAGCCCGTATAACGTGATGGCCATCAGGTATAAGCTTGACGCCGTCACCAGGCCGTCACGTTATAAACCGTTCTGGCTTATCAAGGCTTGACGGCGTCACATCCAAGCTTGACGCCGTCAAGGGTACTATTCATCAGACTTTAGCACTTTGTCGAATTCTTCACTTTTATGCTCCAAAAACGTCCAAAATGCTTCCTTTTTCAGTTTTCTTCTCCAAAGTACCTAAAATGACAAAAGGAACGATTTAGGGCAATAATTGATCAAATAAATATGATTTAGGGCTTAAATGACCCCCGAAAAGCGGTACACTTTTCACCTTATCAGTAAGCATATCATACATCTTGATCCACCAAAGAAAGCTTGGAGATCTTCCCATCATCATCCACCAAAGCATATCAACATATGAAGATTCAAGGGCACTTGACATCCTCAATGATTGAAGACTTCCGGTCAATGGAAGTTCATATAGATTAGGCATTTATATCCATTGGACTTTTATGTCATGGATCATCATTGTATCATCACAATATAGATTAGATGGTTTATGTGTTTGTGCCATAAAACACAAGGTTTTTATGTTGGGCCACAAAACATAGCGGAAGTGGTTGTACCCTTGGAAAAGAACTCGACATCTAGCTTAGTGTCGGAAATATTGTTTAGGCGACGTTAGGATGGTTGTACCTTTGTAAAAGAACCCGGTATCTAGCTTTGTACCGGATAAAGTGTAAGCGACGATTGTAAGGTTTTCTCCGCCGAGAATGGAGCTTGTTGATCTAGTGAAGTAACTCTCGAGTTGGGTACTCGGGGAGTGGAGTAGGGCGGAAAGGAGATCCGTGACCGAACCACTATAAATCCTCGCGTTCGGTTTGCGCTTTCTTTTACTTATTGCTTTACTTTAATGTTTGCATTATGTGATTACTTGTGTTGTGACTTGTTGATTGTACTTGTGAGATAAGATGTTTTAAGTTGTGCTTGTCACTAACTACACGTAACATCTTTCATATTAGAACAAGCTAAAATGGATATTTGATACAACAAGTTTTAAAGTTTTTAACCGGTAAACTATTCAACCCCCCTTCTAGTTTTCCACAATAGTAATTAGTTAAAATCTCTCAAATATCAATAAAGTCAACAAAGTCAACTGTCATAGCTTTTGGAGATTTTTGGGGTATAAGAGATAGATCCTAGATTCAGAAGGCTATAAGGTCTATCTAAAAGATAGGCTAAGATCAAGTAAGACCTCTGTTTAGCTGAGGTCCTCCTAGTGAGTTCTTCTTTTTCATTTTCAAGCTTCTTTTGCATAATAATAGCTTATATAGTATAGATCTGTCTTGTTTGCTTGTTTGTTGTTTGATTAGTGTTGTTTAGTCATAATATAGCCTTACATTTGTAGATTGCATCATAAAATATAGTAATTTGCATAACTTTAGAATTAGCTTGTTCCATGTCTGTCTAATCTGTCATAACTTGCAGATCTATGTTCTGTGATATATTGTGTTTGATGTTTTGTTTTTGTGCTTCATGTGGACTGATTCAGTGGTATACAAGCTGAGTTGTTGATTTCATAAGTTGTTGCAATCATTAGCTTCATAATCACTTAAAAACAGTACACATAGGAGTATTTAGTGGATTTAGCTGTATTCTAGGTTGTTTTAGGTATTAAATTAGGTTCAGTTAGTTCACATTAGGTGCTTATAGGAAGTTTGAATCATAAAATACAGTAGGTCATTACTAAATAGTCAAAATCTCATATCATTTCATCATTTAGCATAACTGTTAGTATAACTAGTTGCTAAACTCTTACCATTATTGCATAAATAGATAATCTAGCATATCTTAGTTCCATTTTAGCTTATAATTACATATTCAGTAGCATAGGATCATTGTAATCTCACATAAGTCAAAGTTTTCAAAAAATATAAAAAGTCAAAAATATTTCTCATAGCAGTTTTTGGACAATTTTCTAGATCACTTGTAGGCTTCATTACTGGTTGAAAATAGAATTGGATTGCTGCTTTGTGGACTTTGGTTGTTTTTGAATCTAGAACAACAAGAAAATCTCAGTTTGCATATCATTTGCTTGCCTAAACCTAAGCTAGAAGTCTGCTAGTTGCTCAGTTACCTGCCCTGCACTAGGGATCTTGTCTGTTTGCCGCCTTGTTCACTAGCTTCTTGCTAGTTGATTACTTGTCATTTTTACCTGAATTTTGGGGCAAATAGTAGCTTGTACTTCCAGCTTTCAGAATATGTGTTTTATATGCTAGATAGAGCTTATTTGGACTGCTTATTTGGCCTACTTAAGTGCTTAGTTGGACTGTTTTAGAACTTAGTTGTCAGTTTAGCTTTTGGTTGATTCTAGCTTCTGTGTTTTTGTAAAATTTTGATTTGGTATGTTTTGAGCTTATTAGTTTTAGCAGATAGTAGCTTTTAGCTTTTTGCCCCTAGAATAGCTTTTGTTCTTAGCTTATTGTTACTGTGTGCACTTTAGCTTTTGTCCCTTTTCTTAATTGTTCACTATAGGATTGGAGGTCATTTGGTCTTTTAGTTTTAGGGCATTTGTAGTTTTTAGGTAGTCTGCTAGGTGAGCTTGTAGTTTCAGCTTTTAGATTTGTAATTTTAGCTTATTAGGACTGCTTATTACCCTTTGCAAGTTAGTGCCTGAGCTTATTTCCTGAATTTAAAACTTAAACTGCTATCTGATTCATTTGGCTTAATCTGAGTGTTTAGCTTATTGAATTAAGTGGTACTGAGCTTATAGAAGTTAATTGACTTGTTCCTGAGCTTGTGGAACATTTTTGTGCAAACTGCTTATTAATAAGAGCTTTTTCAAACTGCTTTTTAAGCCCAAAACTGCTTATTTCAAAAGTTTTTCTAGTTTTCAAAATTTTCTTATAATTCTATTATAGAAAAGTATTTTTAGAAAAAAATTCCAGATTTATTTGAATTGTTTTGCTATTTCTTTTGATTTATTTTCTTTTAAATTAGCTTTTAAATCTTAATAAATAAATAAAAAATCACAAAAATATAATTTCTTTTTCTAAAATTATTTTTGAATATTTAAGATTTTTAGGAATTTATTTTGGATTTTTTTTAAGTTTGTTTTTTTTTTTTTTTACTTTTTATTTACTTTTGATTCATTTTCTTTTAATTAGTATTTAAATCATAACAATTAAATAAAAAGTCTAAATATAAATTTTATTTTTCCTATACTTTTCTTTTCTCATTTTTAGCTTAGAAAATTTATTTTTATATTTTTAGGGCCTTTCCTTTAGGATTTCACTATTTAGGTGCGTTTTAGAATTTAGTTTCGTACGTTTTAATTTTAGTTTGCGTTTTAGGATTTGTGTGATTTATTTGTTTGTTCTATTTGCGAGTTTACTTGTTTCAAATCGTTATTTCACATTTTTGTGTTAATTTCCATATATCTCATATTATCACATTTCATAACACGTTTTTCGACATGATTATCACATTTTCCATTCACACCTTCACACGGACTACGACCTCGGGTTATCCGTATTTCTTTCGGATTTCCTTGGAGAATACTATTATAATATATACTATATTGATTTGAACCATCAGACCTTTATTGTATCATTTCTCTTATGTTTATTAAATGAATCTTCATGATTATGTGTGTTATGCTTATGTGAACATGTTTGGTGTGTTTACTACTTGATTTTATACCTTTCTACTCTTTACTGCTACTAACATGTTATCCCTCATCTTATACTTGGCGGATCCCTTCTGAGAAGGATCCGGGGGATCCGGGCATACAGTGAACTAACAAAAATTTTATGCAGCCAAATTTTTGACAAATGAACAACATAAACTTGTTTTCTAACCATTGTCTTGTAGATTTTCAAAAATACACATGGAGCACTCGACGCCCTCAAATGAGGGGGAGCTTTCATCAAAGCAAAAACGTTGCAAATAATTTGCAATGATCATACTTAGTCTTCCTAATTACTTGAAGCCCTCATCAAGGGGGAGCAACTAAGCATTTTCTTACTCTCTTTGCTCCATACTTACATCTTTATTTCTCTTAAAAACTTGCACTCGGGTTAGTTTCTTTTCGACACTCTTTTTGTTTCGAAAAAAAAGGGGAGAAAAGTGTAAAAGCTTAAATTCAAACTTACGAATTTTATTCTTTTACGTAAAATAATTTTATGTTTTGTCATCAACAAAAAGGGGGAGATTGTTAATACAAATAAACCTTAAAAAACGTTTCTTTATATTTTATGATCTTCTAATGTTTTGTCGATAACAAAAGTAAAATCATTTTATAGAAATAAATAAAATGCGTAACGCTTTGAGCCAAAAGCTTACTAACTCATTTCATTAAATAAATAAACCTTGAACATACATTTGAAAACCATTTACGTGGAGATAGAAATTGATCCTGTAAGGTATGACAGAGACGCGTATCTGGGTATTATGAATGTCAATAAAAGATCGAGGGGATTCTACAAATTAAGGCAGCTCAGATGCAAGCCTCATGAAGAAGTTTACTCGAAACACAGAATGCAGAGATACATCAAAGTCAATACCGATTATCACTTCTCCCATGGATCAGTTGATTATCACATCATAAAGACAAATAATCAACATTATCACTTCACTGAAGCAAATTACACCAACCTTCATCCTCATGACCTTGAAGACATTCTTATGAGAAGAAGAAAACCGCTACAACAAGAAAGGTGTAGATCAAGACATCATTGAGCCAGTATTGACTTTCATGAGATCTTATGTAGTAGCGGCTCACATTAAAGACTTCCTGTGGAAAACTAGAAGGGGGTTGAATAGTTTACCGGTTTTCGTTTAATTATCTTTTGAAACTTTACTTGTAATCAATGATCTAAAATAGAGACAATATGTAATATGCAAAGATAAAGAAAGAAACGATCAAACCACAACACGAGTGTTTATCGTGGTTTGGCTACAAGGACTCTTTTTCCTTGCCCTACTCCACGCCCCGAGTATCCAACTCAAGAGTTTCTTTCACTAGTCAACAAGCTCCTTTCACCGGCGGAGAAAACCTTACACGTCGCTTACACAAGATTTCTGACACAAAGCTAGATGTCGAATTCTTTTACAAGGGTACAACCACTCCCGTCATACTATGTATTTTAAGGCCTAAAATACTAACCGATCACAACTTGAATATACACAATCAAAAGAAGTATTCACTACACGAAGTCTATACAATGCTAAGCTAACAAGTATTGCAACGTTGTGTTGAATACTTGTAACTTTGATATGAACTTGTGAACTTCTTTGCTACAAAAGAGCTTCACACAAATGAAAATGTTAATGGTTTAGATGAATGATGTATGTGTAAAATGTAATGAGAAGTGATAAAGATTTTCTTGCAAGTGACTTGGTATTTATACCCAAACCAACCAGACCTTTGGCGGAACCGGCGGAACCAAAACAAGGGTTCCGCCCTTGTATCCCCAGGGTTCCGCCAGGTCTGCAGGTCGGTGGATACGGCGGAACCAAATAGGGGGTTCCGTCCGTTTTGTCGTAGGGTTCCGCCGAGTCTGCTGAGAAAAAAAATTTATTGATTTGTTTTGATTTTTGTGAATTTTGTCTAATGTTTAGAACTACAATGTAGGTTCATTGAGTCCTAAGCCTAGTCTAAGAAGATTAAATGGTTCTCGTTTAAGGGGTTTTGTGAGAATGTCGGCTATGTTGTCTTTGGAAGAAACTTTCTCGATTGAGATGTTTCCTTTTTGGATGTTGTAACGAAGAAAGTGATGACGAATTTCGATATGTTTAGTTCGGGCATGTTGGACGGGATTTTTACTAAGATCTATGGCTCCTTTGTTGTCGCAAAGAATGGAGATGTCATTTAGTTGAATTCCGTAGTCGACAAGAGCTTGTTTCATCCAAAGAGCTTGTTGACATGCCTTTCCGGCCGATATGTATTCGGCTTCCGTTGTTGAAATAGCGAGAGCCGTTTGTTTCTTAGAGAACCATGAGGTGAGACAATGTCCAACAAAAGTACAAATACCACTTGTACATTTTCTATGAACATAGTCACCGGCATGATCCGAGTCGGCATACACTATGGTGTCTACTCCCGTTCCTTTGGGATACCATAATCCTAAGTTTGTTGTACCCTTAATGTATCTAAAGATCCTTTTAACGGCTTCAAGATGAATTACTTTAGGATCTTCTTGAAAACGAGCACATAGACAAACACTAAACATAATGTCGGGTCTACTAGCCGTTAGGTAAAGTAGACTTCCAATCATACCCCTATATTTAGTGCTATCTACGGATTCACTTTCCTCATCCTTGATAAGTTTAGTTTCCGTGGACATGGGTGTTTTGATTGGTTTAGAATCTTCTAATCCAAATTTCCTAAGCATGTCCCTAATATACTTAGATTGGTTAAAGAAGATACCATCTTCTAGTTGTTTGATTTGGAGTCCTAGGAAAAAGTTGAGTTCTCCCATCATACTCATTTCAAACTCGTCATGCATGATTTTTGAGAAATCAACGCATAATTCTTGACAAGTTGATCCGAATATAATGTCATCAACATAGATTTGGACTATGATAATATGTGAACCTTTCTTCTTAGTGAAGAGAGTATTATCAACTAAGCCCATGGTATACTTATGGTCAACTAGGAAGGTTTTAAGTCGATCATACCATGCTTTTGGAGCTTGCTTAAGTCCGTATAAAGCCTTTTTAAGTTTGTAAACGTGATTTGGTTTTTCAAAATCGGTGAAGCCCGGTGGTTGAGAAACATATACTTCTTCATTTATAAACCCGTTTAGGAATGCACTTTTGACGTCCATTTGAAAGAGTTTAAAATTGTGTGCGCATGCATATGCAAGTAAAATTCTAATAGACTCGAGCCTAGCTACCGGAGCAAACGTTTCATCGTAGTCTATGCCTTCTTGTTGATTATAACCTTGTGCTACTAGCCTAGCTTTGTTTCTAGACACTACACCATTTTCATCCATTTTATTACGAAAGACCCATTTTGTTCCAATTATTGTTTGACTCTTTGGTTGAGGAACTAATGTCCAAACATCATTCCTAACAAATTGGTTTAATTCTTCTTGCATGGCTATTACCCATGACTCATCTTTTATTGCTTCATTTATGTTTTTCGGTTCAATGGTTGACACGAAACAAAAGAAGTTGCTTTCATTTTGAACTTTTGATCTTAGTGTTCTTTCGTTAATGTTTCCTATGACACTATCTAATGGATGACTTTTAGATTCTTTGACATTGACAATTTCTTTGTTTAATAGTTCATCTTCCTTGTCATTATCTAAGATCTCTTGACTTTCTATTACTTGACTTTCAACTAAGTCATCATCTACCAAAGGTGATGTCTTAGAGGGAGGTGGACTCTCGTCAAATGTTACGTTCAACGATTCCTCGACTCTTAAGGTTTCTTTGTTTAAAACAATGTAAGCTTTACTACTTTGTGAATATCCAAGAAACACACCTTCATAAGACTTTGGGTCAAATTTGGTGAGATAATCTTTTGTGTTAAGAATAAAACATTTACTACCAAATACTCTAAAATAACCTAGTGTAGGCTTTTTACCTTTATAGAGTTCGTATGGAGTTTTGTTTAAAAATGGTCTTATCAAGACACGACTTAAAATATAAGTTGATGTGTCAACGGCGTTACACCAAAACTTTTGTGGAATATTTTGTTCATTAAGCATTGTTCTACTCATCTCTTGAAGTGTTCGGTATTTACGTTCTACTACACCATTAGATTGAGGGGTACGTGGAGCCAAAAAGTTATGAGTTATACCATTTTTATCACAAAAGTCTCCAAATTGAAATTCATTATCAAATTCACGACCGTGATCCGTTCTAATAGACATAATGCAAGTTCCTACTTGATTTTGAATTTTCTTACTTAAAATTTCAAATTGATCAAAAGCTTCGTTTTTACTTTTCAAAAATTTTGTCCAAGTATATCTTGAATAATCATCCACTATTACCAAAGTATAGAAGTTACCTCCATAACTTTATATAGCGGATGGACCGAACAAATCCATATGTAAAAGTTCTAGACACGTAGATGTAGACACCATGTTTTTAGCCTTATGGCTACTATGGACTTGTTTACCAACTTTGCAAGCATCACAAAAGTGTTGGTCATATTTCAACTTGGGTAGGTTTCGAACTAGGTCTTTGGAGAAGAGGTTTTGGATAAGTCTCATGTTAGCGTGTCCTAAACGTCTATGCCATAAAGTTGAAGATTCATCTAAAGAGGTGAGACAAAGTTTGTCTCTAGATGATTGATCCATCTTCATAACATACACATTGTTCTTAAGAACACCTTTGGGTATGGTTATGCCGTCTTTAAGTATTTTACTTCCATTTTCACTAAAAATGACGTTATACTTTTTGCAGCAAAGTTGACGAATACTAAGGAGATTAAAACCTAGATTATCAACATGAGCAACATCATCTATAGAAAGGGAGTTGTTAGAGATTGTACCTTTTCCGATGATTTTGCATTTAGCTTTGCTACCAAAAGTGACATTACCTCCATCAGATTTTTGATATGTTGAAAAGAGGCTTTTGTTACCCGTCATATGCCTTGAGCAACCACTATCTTTGATCCATTCATCCGCTTCCAAATTAACTTCATATGCCTTGAGCAACCACTATCTTTGATCCATTCATCCGCTTCCAAATTAACTTTGAAGCACACCTATTTTATGAAAAACATCAAGCATTTGGTCCCCAATTTCTCATGGGTCCATTTTGGTTAAACATACCATTCACTTGATCCATGTATGAAAATAGAACATATGGGTTCCATGACATGTAATTTGGAGTTTGGTAATGTCCAGGAATGTTTTGGTTCCAAACATGTTGGTAGTTTGGTCGTGTGTTTTAGTTACTCTTTGGAAAGGGACGTTTGGGAATAGGAGTCTTAGGTCTCGGTTGAGCAGTTTTAGTTCTAAATTCGTTTCTACCAAGTCCTACTCCAACTTTAATAGCTGGTTATGTTTCATTTTTATATGTGACTTTAACAAATTTTGAACGATCCGATGTAGAAACTAATTTTTCTGCTGCAGACCCCGCGGAACCTTTGGGTTCAACGGGCGGAACCCTAATTTGGGTTCCGTCTGGTCCGTGGGTTCCTGTAGCAGTTTTGTTAGTTTCTTGTGCTTTCTTTTCTTGTTTCGTTTGACTCTTCGAAGTTTCTAATTTCATGAAACCTAGTCCTGTTTTATCAAATGGTGACTTTTGAAGTTTCATTATTTCATCCGCACAAGAAATACTTTTATCGAACTTCTTAAACTTTGTGGTTTGTTTTATTAAATTATCTTGAGTAATTCTAAGTTTCTCAATTTCGAGTTTAAGCTCTTCACATGATTTACACAATGTGTCAATACTTTTACCCTTTTCTAACCTCTTAGCTTTTTCTTTTAATTCATAAACTTCATTTTCTAAAAACTCCTTTTTAGTTTTCAAAAATTTATTTTTGTTTATGATTTTTAAGCTTAGTTCACAAAGTTTGTTATATTCCTTTTGTAAGGTGTCATCATCAATAGAAGAATAAGATGAGTCGTAGAGTACCTCATTTGAGTCATGAGCCATGAGAGCAATTTCATCATTCTTTGGCTCCTCGTCATCTTCTTCATAATCACTCCAAGTACCACTTACAAAAGCTTGTTGAGATTTACTTTTGGGTGGTTTTGGACATTCTCCTATGAGATGACTTGTGTCTCCACACCTAAAGCATTTCATTTCAACCTTTCCTTTCTTGTCATCACGATCTTTTCGGAAGGTTTTCTTGTCATCTTTAGGTTGCCTTACAAACTTCCCTCGTCTACGAAAGAACTTCTTGAAATCTCTAATGGCCATGGCGTATTCTCCATCGTCACTATCCGAACTAGATTCTTCATCATCACTTGATTGAACTCTAGCCTTCAAGGCAATGGACTTGACTTTTTCTTTCTTGCCCTTGACTATTTCCGAATCTTTTTCCATGACCATTTCATGAACTTTGAGGTTACCAATTAGCTCGTCAAGTGACATGCTTGAAAGATCCTTGGATTTTCAATTGCCGTCACTTTT
>LBNU01030764.1:1138-33298 GCA_014162995.1 Artemisia annua | reverse complement strand
TAATCTTCGGGAATAGAAAATTGTTCATATTGTTGAATGAGAAGATCAATTTTGTTATCCTTAACTTGTGAGTTTCCTTGATGAGTTACTATTAAAGATTGCCAAATTTCTTTAGCGGTTTTACACATAAATACTCTTTCATATTCTTTCTTAGGTAAAGCATTGTAAAGCATCATTTTCGCTTCATTATTTTTAGCAATCAATTTCTTTTGATCTTCATTATGTTTAGTAATTGAGCTATCCTCATCTTTACTATTTGAATTATCTTTAAAAGTGGGTATATTATCACCATCAATGACTATATACCATAGATCTATATCTTTAGACTTTACGTAAGTTTCAAATCGGTTTTTCCAATATATAAAACCATTTGCTTCAGAAAGTGGTGGTCTTTGCATAGATTGCCCTTCTTTGTAATTTTCAAAATCCATGGATCGTTTCAAGTTTTAAAACACAATATATTTTAAAAGCTTGAGTAACGTAGCTCTTAATGCCAATTGTGGAAAACTAGAAGGGGGGTTGAATAGTTTACCGGTTTTTCGTTTAATTATCTTTTGAAACTTTACTTGTAATCAAAGATCTGAACTAAAGACAATATGTAATATGCAAAGATAAAGAAAGAAACGATCAAACCACAACACGAGTGTTTATCGTGGTTCGGCTACAAGGACTCTTTTTCCTTGCCCTACTCCACGCCCCGAGTATCCAACTCGAGAGTTTCTTTCACTAGTCAACAAGCTCCTTTCACCGGCGGAGAAAACCTTACACGTCGCTTACACAAGATTTCCGACACAAAGCTAGATGTCGAGTTCTTTTACAAGGGTACAACCACTCCCGTCACACTATGTATTTTAAGGCCTAAAATACTAACCGATCACAACTTGAATATACACAATCAAAAGAAGTATTCACTACACGAAGTCTATACAATGCTAAGCTAACAAGTATTGCAACGTTGTGTTGAATACTTGTAACTTTGATATGAACTTGTGAACTTCTTTGCTACAAAAGAGCTTCACACAAATGAAAATGTTAATGGGTTAGATGAATGATGTATGTGTAAAATGTAATGAGAAGTGATAAAGATTTTCTTGCAAGTGACTTGGTATTTATACCCAAACCAACCAGACCTCTGGCGGAACCGGCGGAACCAAAACAAGGGTTCCGCCCTTGTATCCCCAGGGTTCCGCCAGGTCTGACAGTCAAACCTTACAAGAAATCTTTCCATATCTAGCAAGGTCACATCAAGTTATATCTAGTCAAAGACACATTGAATTAACTTGGAATCCTTCCAAAATGTGTAAGAGGTCTTATGGAAAGTCAAACACACAATCTTTCCATAAATGCACATGATGTGATGTAACACTTTCTTTATTAAGAAATATGAAAGTGGTATGTCTACTATGAAAATGTAAATGTAAATGTAAATGTAGCAAATGAAGTCTAGTTATGCAAGACTTAAACTATAATCATGTTTTACTTAAAACTAAAGTTTACACTTTGTCGTTAACAAAACTTAGCAAAGATCATAAAATATAAATAACGTTTTTCGGCGATATTTGTATTAACACTTCCAAATGGAAATAGAAAGCTATCAACGGAATATCAACTTGACTCCTCCAATGTTAGCTTGTCTAGGTATTCACAAAGCCAAGAGTTGGAGTTGTTTCACAAAATCCAACCTTGGACTATGTCTAGTGTATGGGACCGATATAAAGTAGAAAAGATTATTCAGAGCCATTGAAGTAGTCAAGTTCTCCACAAGAACGTAGTTATGGATACTGGAGAAACTTGAATGGATACTGAGTAAGGTAGAGAACTGGCAAATTGTAATGATTGCAAGAGATCATCGTCTAATGACAAGAGTTGTGAAAGTGATCATAGAAAGGTTAATGCTTCGAGCATCATGGAAACGCATGGAATAATGGATTGGATCTCGAAGTTGGCCCCACAAGAAGCCCATAAATAGAAGACCTGAATGACCTTAGGGGGAGATTGTTGGAACATGAAAAATGTAAATCATTAGATCATGAACTTCTATTTATATATTGTAATATTTAAGGGTACGTTGTGTAACTTTGTTGTACTTTGCGATAGCTACTTACCCTCGCAACACTTGTATAGTTGCGAAGGGAAGCTAACCATATGTATGGGTACAAATACCCCCTACCTCATGGGTTATGAGGTGTGTGTCTATCAAATGTCTTGCGAGAATTTCTTTCTTTCTCTCTCGTTTCTCTCTCTAGAATAAAGTGTCCACACCCACTTTATCTCTCTAAGGTTAGTAGTAGACGTGATATTTTAGGAACAACACAATCTCCTCCAAGAACACACTCTTGACAAATATCATCACTCCTACCCTTCTTCAAGAACGCAATCTAACAACAGCAACCTAAGTTACTATAAAATCAATAAATATACAGTCAAATAAAAAAAATCACAGAGCATACCAAGAATCAAACATTGCATTCATTATCATACCAACAAACACCATGTTCATAAGTATATGAACAACAAACATAAGCCACCATAAATATTATATTCACGATAGTCATAACTTATACAAACCTAAAGACCCACCCCTAAAAACCCAAAACCTCCTTCCTGCCCACCAAATTTCATCCTACCTACAAATCCCTCAGCTTCATGACAAACAAAATCTTTTCTGGCACCTGAAGATGTATCTCAGTCACCATCTTCATAAGACCCCTGGCCTTCTCCATGTCACGTTTATGAAAATCCTTTCGAATAGCAACACTCTAGACAGCTGATATTGAACCATGTAAGCTTTCAAGTTCATCAATTAGCTTTTTCCTGTGACTAATACGATCATTCACTTGCTGGCAAAGCCATCTAAACTCACCTTCAGCCTCCAAATCCTCGGATACTTCTCTCTTAAAACATACTAGCATCTGATCCGACATCATTGTAGAATTAGCAGCCACAGTCAATTCATGATGACGAGGAAGATGAGCCATTCTCTTCAAACCTCTAGAGTGTTTGTTTTTTTCCCCGTTGAGATTGGATATGTAGGGTTATACAAAATCACTAAAACAATTGAATAACTAAAGAAAAGATCGAATGTCAAAAGTCTCATCATTAAAGTCGAACTATCTGAAACGCCGACTGATTGATGTCACATGCAGCGGGAATATCACCATGACTAGGCAACCATGAGTTAGCCAAAAAACTAAGAGCCATTAATTTTTATAAATCATATGGGCTTTCACACATAGACATGCCATATGGACTTATACAAATTACTTAAATCACTGCTAAAAACAAATATTACTCCTAAGATATACTTATAAAATGTATACACGACAACAAAAATTTCAATTCACAAAAATAGTGAATTTAATATTGCCAAAGGCGATCCCAATTCAAATGCTACTATACTATTGAATGAATACAGTCACTGGAAAAATAAGGTTTCCGCGGTAACAAAAACATAAATAGGTTTTCACCACTAAACTATTAGTAGGGACAAATATTCACCTTAAAAAAATACAAAAATCATAAAAGTTAATTAACAAGAAATATTATGTTCCTCGATAAATATATTGAACAAAATTCCTGATAAATAGCTATAGCTAAGATCGAAACACAATAAAATGTCTTAGATACGATGCAGAACATATTAAAAATAACTTAGAACAAACATTAGACATAACATAGCTCAGCGGCAACGCAAGGAAGCCAATTCCTCGTTCTTACTATTTTTAGATACTAGATATTTCTCTTTTGGAACCACTTATATTCAAAAGCCACCGGACCCATCTCCATTTTTGCCATAAATAATTTACTTAATGAATGATACATGCAACTAACCTAGTACGACAACAATTACATAAAGTTAAAAGGCAAATTACATTGGAGAATAACCCTCAAGCATCTTTGGGGTGATAAAGAAATCAGCATAAGCAATATCTGAACGGTGAACTGCACGGCTTGCTTCTTCTTTTGCTTCTTCTAGGCCGTCTTTCAAAACTTTTGTTGCAAATTCATAGGGTTGTGAGGAGTTTGCGTATTTTCCAGTAAGTTGTTGCACCACAGCACGGAACTCGGATGGGGTGGTCTTGACCTTCATAGGGTTAGAGATGTAAACAACTTTAACCGGCTTTTTCTTGCTATATTTTGGTGATATTTTTTCATGTCTAAAAGTCGGTAGTTTCTCCATTTTTGTTCAAGATTAATTGAAAGCGAATAATTGAGGATGATAAATAGCGTACTAGTTTTGCAGAGAGAATTGAAGGGGAAATATGTGAAGGAGAGAGATGTGACTCCTAGCATCCAACCTCATCGTATATATATGTGCATAAATACATTATACATACATATGTTCTGATATCGAAAGGCAAATTAATAAACACACGTACAGTAAAATAAATCTCATATCTGTCAAATGACTAGAGTACTTGAACCACGACCACTTGATAATGTTGAGAAATATTTGAATTCTCACACATTACGCGAGGCTAAAGATCACCGATTGATGGATCATGCTACTTATAACTCTATAGAAAAACTAATTTGATTATTAATAAAAAGCAATGTTGCAAATATCGTGAATCGGTAGTCGGGCGGTCGACCACCCTGCAGCGATTAATCGGCCAAGGCGGGATTAATCGGTGATTAATCGGATTGGCATTTCCTGCATGTTTTGGGTATTTCTAGAGAGCAAACTAAAAATCTTAACTGATTCCAAGCCTACTATGTTCCAAACCTCGATAAAAGGCTCTAATTCTGATTATGAGGCTCATTGTGCGTTATAAATGAAATAAACGATCCCAAAATTAAGTAGAATGCCTAAATTTTTATTTTTTAAAATTTGACCGATTCGGCCGACTCGGCCGATTTTTGGCCGATTCAGCCGAATTTTGGCCGACTCGGCCGATTTTTGACCGATTCGGCCGATTTTTACCGATTTTTTCTGATTTTTTTGCCTAGGCCGATTTTTTCACCGATTTTTAAAAATCAACAAGGTGCATGACCGATTAACGATTAATCGGCGATTAATCGGCCGATTCGGCCAATTTTTGCAACATTGATAAAAAGTCAATTTTAGAGATTACAAACTTTGAGATCTAACCAATCTCTCAACATTTGAAAGTTATCAAAAATATCGATCAGTGTAAATTTAGAGGCTACTTCTCGTCAATTTGTTTTCCCATTTCACTATTTTACACACTTAAATAAGTGAATGCACGTAGTACAAAAATGAGATGTTGAATGGTTTGATTTTCCCATTCAGGATAAATAAAAAAGAAGACTAGACGAAAAGTGTCACTCTACACACCATCAAAATCATATGTTACATTACCATAACGGCAAAGATGAATGCCATGTTGTATTATGCTTTCCATATGCTCTACAGTTTGTATTTAATAGTGTGACAGTTTATTTTGTTGTATAGATTGTCTAACTTGATATCTAAATTAAAGATATGATTATGCGGGATGTTTTCTGTATTGAATTAGTCCATATATCCATACAAATTAATGTTGAATATATTAGTGTTTATTGTTGAGTCTTCCTTATGCTTATTTAGAGATCGATTTGATTAAACACAAACACATAAGAGCATGAGGAACCAGAACTCAAGTTATGAAATAACTCGGCGCCATGTCAGCGCCACATCATCTCAACACCAAATAACATAACATCAAAAAACACCAGAAAATCATAACACCAAATAACACTACTTTTTTCATATTTTCAAATTCTACCCCCAACAAATTTATTTATTAAACATTCAAATATTTCATTAATAAAACTAAACATTACAATACGAAATAAAAACATTGCAATTAAAAAAAACGACATAAAAGAAATTAAGAAATGAAACATACGAAATAAAATACGATAAGTAGATAATTTAAACTAGTCGGTTGGCGGATGTTACAACTTATATTTCTCTTTGATTCTTTGTTTTACCATTTTGATGAAATAAGTCTCCTCCGGATCGAGTTAGCGTTAGCATTTACAAGACCCATCAAGTTTAAAAAACTTGAATCGTCTCGTCCCGACATGGTTTTGTTTTTGTGAGAATATGAGTGTATGAGGTTTTTTTTTTTTTTTTTTTTTTTTTTTGCAAGTGATAATATCGTTGTATACACTTTTGTTGTTGTATTTTATTGATCTATAAAGGTGATATAATAGCTTAGTATAGTATAATAGTATATATATATATATATATATATATATATATATATATATATATATATATATATATATATATATATATATATATATTTTTTTATTTATTATTTTTTTTTAAAGAATATAGCCGTTTAACATTAAACGGTAACTTGTATTTTTTTTTTTCTTTTTCCACAAAACTAGCCGTTATACTTACAAGTTACAAGGCGGGGGATCTGTTTTAAAAACTCAAACATAAAAGACTTGCGTTACAACGCAAGTTATTGCGTCAACTTGGGACTCAACGGTGTTATAACGCGAAGGGGTAGGAAATGGGAGTAACGTGCGTTGCAGCGTTGTGAGAATGCCACATAGGAATAACGCAAGCCCTGCGTATCATTCCTCATGCTCTAAGGATAGAACGCAGATTCAACATTATTGGTATCTCACAAGCACCTATATCTAAGTTGATGTCAACTAGAAGAGAAAGCTCAGACATCATCTATTCATCGTACTAGTTCTACTTTTTATGTCTATGAGTTTAGAAGTCAAAATACTCAGCTCCCAGAGTCCTAGGAATGACTAAATAGACTATACATGCATGGACATTCACGCCTCTAGGCTCTATATATTATCAGATGGAATAAATTCATTATTAATCAACGTAAAAATCTCTTTTTGAATGATCGCTAACGAGTGGCTTCCAATGAGTGTCAACAATCAACATACATAAACGAGGTATTGACTATTGACTTACATATCATCCAAGAGATTCCCCATTTGAGATAAAGTTTGACATACGTATTTACTTTTTGTGGGGTAGCAAAAGGTTGCGGAAGACCATCATAAAATGTTGGGGAATTGCGATTTCCATTGTGGTAGAAATATCCAAACCCACTTCAGATGCAATAAACTTGTCGTAAAAGCATCACAATGGTAGTCATGACAAAGAACTTACAATAAACATGATATGAATTTCGACTAGTACGTTGTCCCTTTTAATTACTTACATCACTGAAATGTTGGCCAAATTTGATCAAAGTAACCCCATAACTATAATGTTGGCTCTCAAGAATATGATGATGAGATGATCGGTCAGTTTATTTTATTTTTTATTTATTTATTTTTAATCAGAGTCTGTAAATTCAAACATGATTAATAAGACATATATTGTTTCTTTTAGGTTATATACTTTAAATCCCCAAAATCAAAAAAGCTTTGAACATGTATGTTTGTGATTTGTGTGTGTGTGTTTCAGCTTTGGGAATTATGCGTGGCGGTGCACTTTGATGATTTTCTTGCAAGATCTAACATTTTTCCCTAAGATGACTTGATATATAGTGTAGACATTGATAAAGGTGGCTTTTCAAGAGTATATGGTTTGATATAAATAAACTTTTTTTTGGAACTACAACTTTTTCGCATTCTTATACCTTGGGCATGTTTAGTAGGAGCTTTTTGAGGAGCTGTTAGCTTTTTGTTACAAAAATAATCACCTTTAAAATAAGTAGCTCCGTTTGGATACATTAACTTCAAGCTTTTATTTCAAACAAATAGCTCATAAATGAAAAGCTGATTCATGAAGCTTTTAAAACATTTTGGAGCTGTTAAAACTTTAAATTATTGATATACCCTCCAAACATTTGTTTAGAATTATAAATATGTCCTTTTATGTCATTTTATATCTTAAAATTACATTTAATAGCTAACTTACCAAACACTTTTATTGAAAGAAAGATATAGCTTGTAGTTCATGTTAACAGCTTTGCAGTTTACAGCTTACAGTTAACAGCTTATAGTATACAGCTTACAACTAGTTTTGCCAAACATACCCATGTTTAGCGATATCTTCAATGAGCTATTCTTGAATCCATCACATCTTAGTTAATGAGCAACTCAGATACAATTAGACCATATATTTAGAGTAAATTTTATAGTAAAATTAATAGTTAATAACTTAGATGCCTTTATGCGGTTTTTGTATTTAACTTAATCAGATTTAAACCTCATTTGTGCTTACATCTTTATAACGATCCGTATTGTCTGATAATAGGTATGAATATCGTCCTTTTAAAAACATTAAAGTTCGGGTTAAATTAAATAAACTTAGAAAAAAGAGTAAATTACATGGATGGTCCCTGTGGTTTGTCCAAAATAACAATTTTCGTCCCTCGAAGTTTAAAGTTGCACTGGTAGTCCCTAAATTGGTAAACAAATAACACCACCGGTCCTTCAGTTTAACTGGTGTTAAGTAGTTCCGTTATAATTTACACGTTAGCCCCTTTGGTTAAATATCGTTGCATCGTTTATCCTTATTAATAACGGCTGTTTGTAATTTAAAGTTTCCATATATTTTTATCCATTTTTTGCATGTTTTCGTCCGTTTTCATACGTTTTTAACTGTTTTCGTCCGTTTTTATAAGTTTTTGACCGTTTTTATACATTTTCGTTCGTTTTTCTTATGTTTTCATCCATTTTCACATGCTTTCTTACATTTTTATACGTTTTATCCATTTTCGTCTGTTTTTCTTATGTTTTTATCCGTTTTCATCTGTTTTTATATGTTTTCGTACATTTTCTTCCGTTTTTAAACGTGTTCGGCCGTTTTTCTTAAGTTGTCATACGTTTTTATTAATTTTAATACATTTTCTTACTTTTTCTTTCGTTTTTATTAAATTGTCATACGTTCTTATCCATTTTTATACGTTTTCTTAAATTTTATCCGTTTTCATCCATTTTCATACGTTTTCGACCATTTTTATACGTTTTCCTCCCTTTTTTACGTTTTCTTCGGTTTTTCTTTAGTTGTTATACGTTTTTATCCGTTCTCGTCCGTTTTTATATGTCTTTGACTGTTTTCATACGTTTTCGTCCGCTTTTCTTACACTTTTATCTATATTCATACATTTCCATACATTTTTATACATGTTTGCCCGTTTTCTTACATTCTCGTTCGATTTCTTACATTTTCACATTTTTTGTACGTTTTCATACGTTTTTATCTGGGATGAAAATGTCTAAAAATGGATAAAAAAAGTAAGAAGACCTATAAAACATATAAAAACGGATGAAGACGTATAAAAACGTAAAAATTAATAGATGAAGACGGATAAAAACGGATAAAAACATATAAAAACAGACAAAAAGGATAAAAACGGCCAAAAACGGATAAAACATATGAAAGTGTAAGAAAACAGGTGAAAACGTATAAAAACGGATGAAAACGTAAGAAAAACGGATAAAACGTAAGAAAATGGGTGAAAACGTATAAAAACGGATGAAAACGTAAGAAAAACGGACGAAAACGTATAAAAACGGTCAAAAACGTATTAAAAAGGAAGGAAGAGGATAAAAACGTAAGAAAACGTATAAAAACAGACTGAAACGTATAAAAACGGATGATAACTTAAGAAAAACGGGGGAAACATATAAAAACGGATATAAACGTATAAAAATGGATGAATACATGTAAAGACAGAGAAAAACGGATAAAAACGTAAGAAAATAGACGAAAACGGATAAAACGTATAAAAACGTAAGAAAAACGGACGAAAACGTATAAAAACGGTCAAAAACGTATAAAATGGACGAAAACGGATAAAAACGTAAGAAAATATATAAAAACGGACGAAAACGTATAAAATGGATAAAAATATATGAAAACTTTAAATTATAAACAGCCGTTATTATTAAGGATAAACGATGCAACGATATTTAACTAAAGGGGCTAACGTTTAAATTACAACGGAACTACTTAACACCAGTTAAATTGAAGGACCGGTGGTGTTATTTGTTTACCAACTTAGGGACTACCAGTGCAACTTTAAACTTCGAGAGACAAAAGTTGTTATTTTGGACAAACCACAGGGACCATCCTTGTAATTTACTCTAGAGAAAATATTAAAATGAGAATTATATCATTAAGCCCATAAATCGTGATTTAATTAGCTTAAAAAAAGTTTAAGGAGCTCTTAAATATTCACCTTTTTTTTTTTTTTTTTTTTTTTTTTTGTTAAACAATCGATTCATTTTTTTTACTTTATTTTGACCAAATTGAGCCAAGGTTATAATTTATTGACAAACAAGATTGCTTTATTTTGTCTTCTGTCAAAATCACATTTCAGAATTCAGATGTCAATTTCTTTTGAATTAATCTAATTAGGTATGTTTTTATATTCTACGGAGTATTTTTTATACAAAAGATATTTTGAAATGTATTTTGTTTCGTTTAAGTAAAAAATAATAATAACAAAATATATATTCCTTCTATCTCACAACAACTGTCAACTTTTTAATGTACAAATTTCAAAAAAACCACTAACTAAATTCTTCGTAAATCAAATATCATAATTACTCATCAAAGTCTGGTTTTATTTATTGAAATGTCAAGTAAACATTTATAAAATTGTGATTCTGGTTTAACCATTAATGCAAAATTTACATGTTCAATTTGTAGTAACTGCGAGAAAATTTACTGGTTTAATATTTAAAATAATAATTTAGTTGTATATGATGATATCATTTTTAATTAATGGTAATAGTCCACTAAAATTATTTAAATTTTAAGCATTTTAAGTTTAAAGAATACAAATTGAAGGAGTATAAGTAGTAGAGATATCAAAGATAACAATATGGGACGGAATGAGTTAATTGAATATGATCTTAACATTACTAAGACTAGACATAATGTTAACTTTCCCCTCACATTACACTTAGTACTACATTATCATTCAGCACATCATGACTCTCTTTATTTTTCAGCCACATTGGTCACCACACCCCTTACTACCATTAAAAAAAAAGTTCTCTTTATACAAATATATCACACAAAATACCTCTCACACACACAAATAAAATAATAATAATAACAATAATAACACAATAAGGCCTTACATTTTGCACAAAAGTCGAGAGGTTAGGAAGCTCACCTTTCACCATTTTTATTTATTGGTGGCGCGTGATGGGGGATCCAACTAGTGCGGCTGGCACGTGTGCGTGATGGCCTTGGCGAAGGGTTACCGGTCACTCCATTTTGTTCTACCTGTAAAACCCGAAAATCTGTCTTTCCTAAATTTCCCATATAATTTGAAATTTTCTAAGTTTGGTGAACTTAATGTGAGCATATGAACTTTATGAATTTGAAAGCTACAAGCCTACAATCTATAACCANTCTACCAGCCTAAAAGTATCTCCCAATCCACATAATATCATGCAATTTAGTGACAATATTGATATGGTACAAAAACTCATGGTTCACATATCACCACCTCCTGCAATACGTGATGCTTAGATATTAAGGATGACATCATGGATTCTTCCAATATCTTTGATATATTTAATTTTCTGTTTCATTTGGGTACCACATAATTCAAGCCGCCGGGCCTATCTAATTTATTGTCTTTTGCGACCAATAACTATATTCAAAACATCAAATTTATATTTATTTTTATTGGTAAAGGATTATCCTGGTTAACTTTTCTCTCGAGTAGGCTCTTTTTTTTTTTTTTTTTTTTTTTTTTTTTTTTTTTTTTTTTTTTTTTTTTTTTTTTTTTTTTTTTTTTTTTTTTTTTTTTTTTTTTAATGCAGCGATAACATTGTAGATTTGGGTAAAATTTCATAGTGGTTGATAATGGTTAGTAGTAGCAAGTATGCAGAGGCGATGAATAAGCTACACGTAATTCTATATAATATGAAAGTCAACACCTCTTTGAGTCATCGTATTCAAATCATGTTAATTAACAAATGAATAATAAAAATTTTATAAGGCTATATCAAATCATCATTTTCAAATCATATATATATATATATATATATATATATATATATATATATATATATTTCTTGAAGAATGAAGCATCAATCCTCATTTTCAATCATGCTTCAAATTTAGATAAAATTTTAAATCGTTGCTCAAAATCCACCATATCAGAGGATCATTATTCACTCTCATAATGAGATCTTCAACCAAGTCTTCAAATGCATTTTTGTTTCATATTTGAAAAATGAAGCACAAAAACACATCTGCAACCACCTAATTTGAAGAAATTTGTGGAGCATTGCTCAAATATCCCTGATAATTATGTATTATATAGATAATGTAATGTGAACAAATTAAATTATTAGGCAAAAATTAATCTTTTAGTATGTACAGAAAAGTTTAATATAAACAAAAAATTCTCTCTAAACCCAATAAAAATAAACCAACCATAAAAAATAAAAAATAAAAATAAAAATCACTCAACTCATTTTCATCATTTAAAAAAGAACAATTCAAAAAATATCAAGTTGCTCAATCGATGGAGATTTTTGACCTTGGATTTGAAAGTTATTAAACTAGCCATACGCGCGGTTGCCCAAAAATATGTCGCCGCCCATGGCACGCCAAGTGTCCCAAATTACTCAAAAAAGGAGCCGTTGCCCAAAAAAAGGAGGCGTTGCCCAAAATTTCGACACATGGCGTCCGATGACGGCAACATGTTTTGGGCAACTAGGGCGTATGGCTAGTTTAAGAACTTTCAAATCCAAGGTAAAAAAATCCCCATCCATTGGGCAACTTGGTCATTTTTGGAATTATCCCTTTAAAAAAGTAATAATAATAAAAATAAATAAATATCTCACAAACCATTAATCATTACGTAAAAAGAATCATACCAAAACGACGAGAATTAAACCATCTTTCTATAGAGGGGTACTTCTAATAATTTTGACGAATTTTTTTTGACTTTTTTTGTGAGTGTTGAAATTTACGTCTGAAAAATCACATGTGATGTATTATTTTAAAATTACATGTGATTCTTAAATAACAAATCACATGTGATTTGTGAAATCATATGTGATTCTTGATGAGTCTCGTATTATACATATTTATACCCCCGATATTATGTAAATTACATAGTAAAATAACCTTATTTATAGGACTTTTGGTACTTAATACATGAATGAATATGCAGGACTAAGGATTGAAGGAAAGACGCGAGAAGTACAATAAACGAATGACTTTGAGGAACTTAAGATAATTATACATAGTTTGGACAGAAGCACGCCGATCTTATGGAGAAAGCGCGCCGCTTACGGGCACCTTTGGTCAACTATGCAACTACGAGTTAAACAGTGAAGTACGCCGGTTATATGTTATATGAGCGCCGGTTAAACGAAGAGAAGCCCGCCGGTTTTACACTAGTTGTGCGGCGTACTTCTCATAGCAGTTATGCTTCTATATTAATGAGCTACATCAATGATGAGCCGATCACTTGCTTATCATGACTCACCAGGGACGAATAAGGGTTAAAGTTTCACCATAAATAAGAGCTCAAATCGTAGTATAACACACACCTCAATCAAGAAACATCTCTTGATCATAAGAAGCAGTTTAGTAGTGGTTTTGCACCAAAAACCACTAGCTAAGGAGTTGGAGGAAGTAGCAACTCTGGGAGAACAACTTTGGAACGTAGCATACTTGTAAACCTCGGTATAACTTTGTTCTAAATGATGATAATACTTGTGTACTTTGTTTACTTTGTTATGAATAAGGAGTAGTACCTTTACGTTTGTTTAAGGCACTTATGCCATGAGTTTAACGTATGATTTGTATCATGAATATTGAATCTATTATATATGCGTTTGATATGTCATTGTTTAGTCTCTTATCATTTGTCTTGATTAATCACTATGATTGTTTAAAGGTCGAAAGATCCAATTATGTTGATTACATTATGAATCGTCTGTCTATAACGAGTCATTGCTATGCTTGTGAGAATTGGATAGTAAAACAAATGTTAACCTTGACTATGACATGTTTAAGGACTAGTCTAATGTCTAACGACTTGACTAGAGGAAATGCATACTTAATACTTCATACTAGGACCAAACTTTATGCACTTTATGTATCTAGGATTAAAGGCCGAAAGGAGATTCTTTTACATATGGTAGACATACTAGTTTACATGATCACCCATCATGCTTTACTTCTTTGCCTTGTCCATGTACTCTTTGTGATACCTATGCTTGTTTATCTCATGTGCTCAGCCTTGGACAAACATATATTTAGAATAATTTGGCAAAACAATTCAACAATCATAAATCCAACAAAAACGGTTTTAGTGATAAGTGACAATCATTGGAATCTAATTTTGTAACTCATAGCTAACATAAGAAACAATTACCTCTCTTGGGACGACCTGGTCTTGCCTCAAAACCATTACTATAAACGGGGGTTATACTTTTACCCATGTGTTTTGTGTATTAAGGAATCGGTAGAACTAGTCTTATAAATTTAAAGCTTTCGAACCACATCAGCCTCCTTGGGTTCGGGTCGACTCATATGACACTCCTACTTGCAACCTATTGACTTGATAACCGAAACATAAACAACAATAACATTTAAACATCTTGACTTCATTACAATGACACCTAAACTTGAGCATATTTAATTTACTTCTTCAATTGAAACAATGCACTTGGACAAATTGGAAGGATTTCTGTGTCAAACCACTCAACAAGTTTTCACAACTTGCCTTTATAGAAATGCCAAAGGATCACACCGATGCACACTAAACAAAACAAGCAAGCGAAAATAAGAAACGAGTTTACGAAATGAAATAGAGTAAATGATGAAATGAACACACGACGTTAGTTTCCATTACAGAGTTAAATGGTTCTTACCCGAAATTTAATATTTATCAGGAGATAAATATTAAGAGGTAATTAATGACAAGAAGCAAAGCAAACAACCCCTTAGGGTGGTTGGATGCTCGTTCAACCGATACCCAAGAGAAGGGGTGTTTTTTCCTGACAAACTATAATACTTTTGTTCTATGAAGTCTGTTAGGAATACGATTATTCATATGAAAAGACTCGGTCACCTCGAGCATTGTTTAGCATTAAGTAGCTCGTAGTATCTATCATAGTAGTATAATATTAGGTTAATATGTAATTAGTATTCGTGGAGACTGGGTCTTTTATAACAACCCACAAAATCTCATCACTATCATTCTCACTATAAATACCTATATCAGGTATTTCACAGGTAAATTTTTGCTTTTTATTTGTAATCACTACTTGCATGACTCTCTAGACCTGCTCACGTATCTACACAAGCAATTATCTCTACATACACACCCTATAAACCCCTGGTATGTCAAGCATAAGATCACAACACTACCAAAATAAGTAATCTATCAATCTAACACATTAAGGTCATCACAAAACCCTAATAAACCCTAGTCAAGCCCTAATTAGGCCTATGTGTTTACAAAACCCTAATTGCTTATCTAAACTAGTTTGGAAGTGTTCAAGGCCTATGTATGAGTTACCTTAGGAACAATAGGATATCTTAGCACCCTTAGACTCTAGTACAACCCCTTAGAGCTTAGGTACAAGTCTCTTAAGCACAAAACCTTAACTAGGTCATAACTTCCCGGAAACTAGGTTAAACCTTCTCAAATCTTTACCATAAGCTACCACCACTTAGTATAAGCTTCTTAGGACTTAATACTAGCCACTAAACACTCATAGGACCCTAATATAGGCACTAAACCCTAAGCTAGACCCTAATCTCTCACTAAGTAAAATTAGGTCTAAACTAAACATAACTTAACCCTAATCTTAAAACTAAGTGCCCTAAGTACCTCAAATACCTCAAGCACCTAGCCTAGCTGCTTACCCACCTCCTTGTCATCACCAAGAATCCTAGCACACACCTTACAGGTAGGTGATGCACCTACTTGTCACCTCCTTCCCCATTCGGTTCCATTTCCACCACAAACACCCCTAGACCGCCATATAGCTCCTCCTAGTCACCACCATAGCTCTTAAGATTCACATATAGCTGTTAATAGTCACCCCCTCGTCCTCTTGCCACCTCGTGTCCCATTTCTTTCTTACTAATCCTTGCGACCCTAAAAATACCCGCGACCCCCAAACCATTTCAAAACACACCACCTCTCTTCTCCACCTTAAATATTCTGTATTAGTAGTAGTATACGAGCTATAGTAGGCCTAGGAGTCAAGCAAACCAAGTCTTGCACCCTTGTCGAGTTGTTTTCCCATCGAGAAAACCCTAAACCTAGCAAAACCCACGTTAAGCCCTATTTGGTAAAGTAAGCTTATAATCTTGATTCTAATAGTTATATTATAGTACTAGGATAGTATTAGGATGCCTTAGAACCCTTGCCTAAGCCTTGATCATTTTCCTTTAGAACTTTTCATTTTAAAACCCTAATTATACACTAAATGCTAATTTTTTGCTATAAGCCCTTATCATAAGCTATAAGATAGTTTAGGCAACTTAGATAAGCTTATATTAGTTAACCATAAGCTAGGAAACCTTTTTGTTTCATAAAAATATAATTTGCATGGAATTAGGACTAGTTTTTTGCAAAGTTTTCCATGCATAGGGGTATATATGGTAACTTTCTGAAAATATTAAGTCTATGGACTATTTTTGATATTTCTTAGAAGTTATAAGTATAAGGACCCTTTTTGTAAAGTTATATAACCTTAAGATAAAAAGTAAAATAGTTATAAACTTATAAGGACTAGTTTTGCAAAAGTTATAAAGTTAAGGGTATAAATGGTAAATTTTGAAAACTTATATGTCCAAGGGTCATTTCTGCCATTTTTCTAAAATATATAAGTATAGGGACTAACTTTGCCAAGTTTAGATAGTTAATAATATAAGTTTATAAGTTTAGGGTAGATTTTGTAAATATATAAACTATAAGGGTATAAAGTGAAAGTATTTTCATATGAAACCTAAAAACTATCTTTTACTTAACAACATAACACAATAGTATGGAGCTTCATGTGAGGGGTTTCATTTGGGTATTCGTTTTGACGAGTTTGCTGGGTTTACGATTTAAAGTGCCTTGGCTCCTCAAACGTTTACTACATGACCTCTGGATTATGATGGCCCGAACGGTGTTATGTTACATCTATAATCTAAAGTACTTAACAACATGACACAATACTATGGAGCTTCATGTGAGGATTATATACTTCTAAATTATGATGGCCCGAACGGTATTATGTTTAATAACATAATACAATACTAGGGAGCTTCATGTGAGGAGTATGTAATTCTGGATTATGATGGCCCGAATGGTGTTATGTTATATCTATAACATAGAAACCCTAAGAATGATTACTTAAGAAACTTAAACAAAACAACTAGAGCTTGACATACACCCACACCTATAACAAACTCCAGGATACGTAACTAAGGCAGTCTAGTCTCCGAGTCACTTTTGACATCAATCAAATTTGCCTAAGCCCAGGTGAGTGTTCATAGCCTCACACTTTCTAAATGCTTTACAAACCCTATGAGGGGGATACATGCTTACTACATGCTTTAAAACAAAATACAAGTCTTTTTCTTTGGTTGTTGCACGAGTAAACTACTTGCCACCACTACATAAATAAATTAATGAATCTAATCACTTGCGAGTGAACGCAAATATAATTGATAGATCTATTGGAGTTTGACAACTCCCGTTGGTACTACCTCTCACTGGAGGGTATCAATAAGTATTATATTTGAACCATCTAAAGGATTAACTTTGGAAAGTTATCCTTTCCCGTCCATCATGGTAGGGTCTGCAGTGCCCCATGATCTGGACTGTTAACGTGTAGTTCATGACCTTAGTGCAACAACACACTTTTGATAATTGTACATGCATTGCAATTATCACGAACTCTACATTTTCCTTGAAGGGTGTAACAACTGAACCCTGAGGAACTTGTATCACTACCACTTAAACCTATGACTCTCACTCAACACCTAGTGTTGACTTTTTAAGCATGTATCCTAGGTATATGGCTGCTACGGATCTATGGCATGGAGTGGCACTGAACTCGGAGGACTTTCATCCCTGTTATCATTCAAATACTATTACACACTTAAATTTAAGGGACCTCTTCTTAATGAAAACTCTGATAGTTTTAATGAATGATAACATATTTATAAAAATGTCCCTTTTCGAGTCATTTTCTATTACTGTAACTGTGATTCCATGAAGTAATACCCCAACCCTAAATCCACTGCGAACTGTAAAAATGGGGGTGTTACATCTTTACCCACTGTCAGCTCACTCTACAGCCCATTTCATGGGGCAATATTATTGTAACTATAAATACCCTCTCCCACCCAAGGGAGAGGGTTGGACCTTCATTTGCAATCTAACATTCTCTAGTTTTCTCTCAAGGCTCCCATTTCTCTTTCTCTCTCTAACATCTCTCTAGAACTTCAGCACTTAATCTACCACAACACACACACCACACAAATTCAAGAAACATGAGTTAGTTTTAATTGGTATCAAAAGCCAAGGTTACATCTTAGGGACTAGGTGTAATCGTAGTTAGTTTGTTCTTCTTGTGTTTGTGTGTGGTTCGACTAGTACTCACATTTTCACCCTTGTGAGATTAATTTTGTGGCTTGTTATGTATTTTACGTGTACTTTCATGATCAAGGGTGGTAGATGATACTTGTTTGGTGGTTGTATTGCTTGTTTTAGTAGCATAGTGGTGAATAGAAGTGATTTCGAGTTGTGTTTGTATGAGTTTCTAGCTAGCGAGTTGCTTCTCGGAGTAAGTTTCATTGTAGCAAGTTTGTTCGATCCTGGTAGCGATTTGCTACCTTTACTATATTTGGAAAAACAGACAAATCGCTGGAAAGCGATGGGTTTGTCTGTTGTGGTAGCGAGTTATCAGTCTTGTCTTTTTGTGACTAGCGATTTGGTCTTAGCAAGTTGCTTGTCAGCGAGTTGCCTCTAGCGAGTTGGTTCCTGTGATTTGCTAGCAATTTGGTCTTAGCGATTTGCTAGTCAGCGAGTTGCCTCCAGTGAGTTGGTTCTAGTGATTTTCCGTGGTTTGTGATTTGGTGGTTAGCGAGTTGGGTGATAGCTTGTAGTAATCTAGCGATTTTGTGTATAGCGAGTTGTGAGAATAGCGATTTGCTGGTATAGTGATTTGACAGACCAGCGATTTGGTTATCAGCGACTTGCTCTCTTATGATTTGCTTGTTTAGTGATTTGTTGACTAGTGTTAGAGATTTGGTCGTGTGTCAATTTAGTGATTAGTGAATTGTTGCGACTTGAGTTGTTACGACTAATCTAACTGTAATTTGACGGTGTGAGTTAACTCTTACGACTTGACTTATTACATGTTGATCTGTTGTAATTTGACTTGTTACGACTGATCACTTATTACAAATTGTTCAAAACTTTATACTAGGACTTACTCACAAACCACATGATGACATCAAATAATCCTGATATTTAAGTATCAATTTGCCCCTATTAT
Source organism: Artemisia annua (assembly GCA_014162995.1). Taxonomy (NCBI): domain Eukaryota; kingdom Viridiplantae; phylum Streptophyta; class Magnoliopsida; order Asterales; family Asteraceae; genus Artemisia; species Artemisia annua. The sequence continues at coordinate 13,861 of LBNU01030764.1, read as the reverse complement.
GCTCATTTATATTACTGATTATGTGGATATATACTTTGATTCCTTTATATTTTGTATCCAGGTTACAAGTGAGCATAGGAGCTAAAGAGACGAGGAAAATGGAAAGAATGTGCCAAGACAAACTAATTCAAGTATGCTGATGGAAGCTACGACGTAACATCATCTCTCAATTACGCCATAGCATGGAGTTTAACTATGAAGACCAAAGTCAACGCGGACCAAGAGTTACGGCGTAACCAAATATGTGGTTTACGCCGTAAACTATTCAAGACTTGAAGAATCTTCAGAATGAAAGACTACGCTGTAACATAACTCTGGAGTTACGACGTAGCAACGTGTACGAGAGTAGTCCAAGCTCATTTCTTAACTTACGGCGTAGAGCTATTTTGTGACTACGGCGTAACCATAACTACGAAAGAAATCTCAGATCCGAGAATATATTTACGACGTAGAACATTTGAAGACTACGACATAGAATAAACCCTAATATTGAAGTTACGGCGTAGCAATTCATCAGCTATGCCGTAACAACCAGATCTGGATAAGATTTCATTAGCTACGGCGTAACATATTTATCAGCTATGCCGTAGCTCTGATGGGGCCTATAAATACAACCCTAATTTCTGCATTTTGTCATACCATTCTCTCACACACAAAGTCAGAGATCGTTGGGAGCTTTTAGGAGGCCCTTCTACAGCAGCATACGGAGGCTTTCCAAGGGAGAAATCACGCTTCATTCCATAAGTTTTAGCATTTCATATTTCATTTTACATTTCGAACTCGTGTTTTGTATTAACATTATTTCGAGTGTTCAATACAATATGATCGGCTAAGCACCTCTGGTGCTAGCCTAGTTATGATTCCTATATTGTTTTAATCATGTTTCCGTACTTTTCTTAAATGCTCTTACGTGTGTGCATGCTTAGTTTATCTTGAGAACCTCTAATTTCGGTAGTTTTGAGATGCGGTTGTATCCGTTACGCTAGCTTAAATTGAATTAAGACCCCAATTTAGTTAGTAGGCTAGAAGAATTGATCATAGGATACTAGCCTGCTGGATTGCGAGGAAATGGGAGGGATGACAACTGACCATACTGCCTTGTGTGCGAATTGACCATAGGATCACCTACCGATGTTTGATGAACTTAAGAAGTTAGAGAAATGGCCTATGATCGTGACAACGGGCCATTAAAGATAAGTCTAGCATGTAGAGGCACTTAATGACTCAACCCCGTCTACCGTACGTCGGCTTACTAGCATGGGGTAGTGCTTGTGGTTCCTGGCAGGATTCGGGGGAGATAGGCTAGGGAACTTGACCATATGCACCTAGTGATATATGTCCGCCCCAACTAAAGCATGAGATTAGTTTAATAGGGAACATGAACATAAGCGATATAGAATGAGTAATTAGGTTAGCACATTTCTCTCTTATTGCTCACAACTCTACTTTTAATTGCTTTCTGTCTTAGGTTTCATTTCATCACAAACAATCAATCATTTCTGTTAATTTAATTAGTGACATTAGACTTAAACATAGTCTGCACCACATAGCTCTTGGGACGACCTCGGAGTTACCATTACTAGCCTACACATGACCGGATTCTCTGTCCGTTAGTGCATAAGGGTAGACCATAGGTAAAACGAGAACTATAAATATTAAAACCTGGTCAGTAAAACCTGCATCACCACATCTTACGGTTTCTTTTGTTGACTTTAGAAAATCCCGCAAAAGATTCGATATCTCGGTTTAAGTCACAAGAGTTGTAAAATCCCGACTAAGATTTTATCATGGCAAGCACCACTTCAACTGATGACGTTCAAGCTGCGGGGTTCGATACCCGCCCTCCTATGCTTGATAGGACGGATTATGAGTCATGGGCACAAAGAATTCGACTCTACTGCTTAGGTAAAGAAAACAATGTCAACATACTAAAATCCATCGATGAAGGACCCTTTCAATTGGGCACCATTAGAGACATTGTTGCTGCTACTGGAAATCAACCTGCCGTTCTTGGACTTCCTAGACCTTGTACTTACGATGATCTTGCTGAAGAGGAGAAGAAGCGTTATGATGCTGACATTAGAGCCTCAAACATTATCATTCAAGGGCTTCCTAAAGATGTCTACAAGCTCATCAACTTCAACACTGAAGCCAAAGCAGTGTAGGACAATGTCAAAATGCTTCTTGCTGGGTCGGAATTAACCAAAGAAGATCGTGAATCTCTGCTGTATGATGAATTTGAGCAATTCAAGCAGAATCCAGGAGAGAGCATCATTGACTACTATGTCAGGTTTCACAAGCTTGTGAATGATATGAGAATCATTAAGATGACAATGCCTAACATTCAACTAAACTCCAAATTTGTGAACAACATGGTACCAGAATGGGATAGGCTTGTGACAACTGTGAAACTCAACAAAGGGCTGAGAGATACCAACCATGAACAACTCTATGCATATCTCCAACAACATGAAAAACATATTAACTATGATCGTCTGTTGAGGGAAAAACTTAATCCAACAACTACCACAAATGACTCAAATGCATCACTTGCATTTGTCTCAAATGTTCAACATCTCAACCAACCCTCCAATGATCAAGCTCTTTACAATCCGACTTCACCAACTCCTTTGACATCACTCAGCCAAACATCTGGGCTTACACCATCTGCTGTGAATACTCATTTGGACTCTGGATATTTTCATACTGATATGATGATTGATAACCTCTCAAACCAAGTGTCCTTACTTGCCCAGCAGTTCAGAGCAACTCTTCCTCAAACCAACAACCAACTTCGAATCTCTTCTAATCCACGCAATCAAGCCATTGTGGAAGACAAAAGAGTTGTGGTGCAAAATGTTCACGGAAGACAAAATGTGAATCAAAGGAATGGTATTCGAGGGAATGTGCAGAATAGAGTAGGCAATGCACTTCAGGGGCAAGCTAGGCAACCCAAATGCTACAACTGTGGAGGATTAGGTCACATTGCTAGGAACTGCAATCAACCAAAGCGTCCCCAAAACTCCGAGTACTTCAAGGATAAGATGTTGCTGATGCAAGCACAAGAGAATGGTGCAACATTGGATGAGGGGGAGTTACTATTTCTGGCTGGTAATGAAGGGAACACATTTGATGCAGATGTTGACAACCAACCAGTACAAGACTTGGCATTGAATGATCCTAGCATATTCCAAGCTGATGACTGTGATGCCTTCGATTCAGATGTTGATGATGAACCCACTGCACAAACCATCTTCATGGCAAAGCTAACGTCTACAACTTCTTTATCACAACAATCCAGTCCTTCCAATGCACCTACCATCTCTGAGGTACCTATATCACACAACATGAATGACTCGATCGATATACAGAAGGTTCACTATGAAGTACAACCCTCTAACACCGTTGTAACAAATACCGTGGATATGGGAAATAGTAATGTTATCCCATATGAACAGTATGTGAATAACAACGGGTTGTCGATTGTACCAAGTAGTGCACCCCTTGTTGTTGATAATAATCATGAATTGCATAAGCACACTGTGTATATTCCTGATGATACCTTGACTACTAGACTTAATATCCTTAAGGATCAGGTGACCATATATGAACAATGTGCTAAGTTTGAGCTAACCGACCGTGAGTAGAAATGGATTTGCAATTGCGCGTACTCATATATGAACGTAATAAAAAGGAAGAAACATTAAAAAGGGAATTGGAATCTTTAAAAAGACAACTTGATCAGTCTGTTTAACAAAAACGAGAAATTCAAGAAAGTGTAAAAGTTCTAAAAAGTGATTTCCAAGAAAAAGAGACTAAGCTCTTAGATGATTTTTCCAGACTTAAAATGTTGAAGAATAAACTTGAAAACAAGCTGTACACGCAAGGCCAAACCATCCAAACTGCTCAAATGATTCATAGTCATAGAACGTTGTGTGATGAACATACCGGAAAGGATGTAGGGAAGCCTAAATCTAATTTCCTTAGGAGCGTTAGAAATGCCCAGCCTGCTTTGTATGATGCTAATGTTATGCTTGAGCCTGATCATGCCCCCCTGAGGTGATATCATTTGATGAGTCAAATGAGATTGAAAATGAAACTAGAGTTAAATTGGCTGAAAAATTAAAGGATCCCATGTGCATTAAAAATAAAATTATGTACCACTATTAATACTCTGAAGATAACAGAATAGCGGTTTTTGTTCCACAAAAGAGGTTTGCTCCAGAGCATGTATTTTGGAACTTAGACTTAGAAAAAATGCAAGCAGAAAGGATTGTGGGTAAAACCCGTACCATGTTTAGGATAGCTGACCCAACGTTATACCCTAATAACACACCCATGCATCTTGTTCCTTTCACTCTCCCCACACAAAATAATACTCTAATTTCTCTATATGTTCTTGGTCAATTATTCGCTGATTTTGATAAAACATGTAAAAAGAGAATTAACGGGCATTACTGAAGGGGAAAGGGGTTTTGAACAAACTAAATGATGTTATTTAACTGAGGTCATGCCATTCTTTAAGCTTGTCAAAGAACATTTTGATGGGCTTCAAAAAACCCTAAACAAAGATGTGCCTGATATGAAAGAAATGTATAAAATTGTGGAAAGTGAGGGAAAACAACTGGCAATTGATCTTAAACATAGTGAAATTGAGAGGAAAAATGTTCACATCATGAATGAGAATTTGATTGCTAGTTGTGTTGCACAGGATGTATTTTATAGTGCTACTGGATCTGCTTTATCTGTGTGCCAGTTTCATGAAATGTCTATTGCACTGAATGTTTTCTAGAATCGTGTTGTTAAGCTTGGGGGGGGGGAGAATTTAAAATTGCGTGAGAAAATTCAAAACAATGACCATGATAACATGGTCAGGTATTTGTCAAAACTAGAGGTTGATAATCTAATCTGCAATTAAAGTATCAACATTTAGAAGAACGATTTAAAACCTCAAAAAACAAGACATCTTCGGATGCTCCTGAATTTGATGCACATTTTGAATTAGCCAAACGTGATGAAAAAATTCAAGCTCACACTAACACGATTCAGAAACTAAAGGTTCAAATTGTCCAATTGAAGTCAACCAAGTATGTTGTGACTGACACCAATAAACCTTCGCCGTTAGTTTTTCAGAATTTTCACTATCAAGATACCATTAATAAATTACATCGTGATATTGAATGGTTTCAAGCTGAAAATTACAATACTAAACAGCGTTACAAAGAGTTATACAATTCAATCAAGATCACATGTGAGAAAACCAATGATAAAATAACTTCTTTGCTTAATGAAATTGAAAATCTAAAGACGAAGGTGAAAGATAAAATGTCAGTCACCATTGGTGACATGAATGTGTCAAAGGTTTCTGCAATTAAAAATTGTGATGTTGATGCTATTAATATCCCGCTTCCCCTTAGGAACAATAGGTATGCTCACTATGCGTATCTTTCGTACCTTAGGGATAGTCTAGGCATGCTTCGCGAGACTATGGAAGAGGATATGACAGTGAAACCACAGGATAGTGCTATTCTAGATGCATGCTTTCTCACTAAACGATCCCAGGAACTTTTAGAATATGCCATTGGTACATGTCCTAAGAATGACTACACGCAAAATAGGCTCACTGCATCTCCACTTATGAGTAAGAACAAGCATGTAACCTTTGATGTGCCACTTAAGACTTCTGAACCAAGCACATCAAAACCAGAAAACCAAGCAGCAGTTAAACAAACAAATGTTCCCATCATTGCTTCTACAGGAGTAAACAGTGACACTAAAGCTAGCGGGTCAAAGCCTAGTCACAATACAAGGAACAATAGGACTACGCCGGCTAAGAGTGCTCATGGGAAGAAAGTAAAAGACCACCTTAGGAGCAATAACAATAGTTTGTGTGAAATGAATCGTGTTGATTCTAGTATTAGCTATAAATGTGCTGTAATTAATTCGAATTCTAATGCTACCTGTAAGACTTGTAATGACTTCTTAATTTCTAGTAATCATGATGCTTGTGTTACGTCATTTTTGAGGTCTAGTAATCGGTCCCTTCTAAACGAGTTAGGAAATCTAAACTGAAAAAACATGTTTGGAAAGAAATTGGAAAGATATTCACTAATGTAGGATATCAATGGAGACATACTGGACAAAAATTCACCTTAGGAAACAAGTGCCCCTTGACTAAAATGATTTATCCTAGGCGTAAGATAGTTAAGGAATGGAAGCCAACTGGTAGAATCTTTCCTGTAGAAACTACTTGCCTTGATACTAGGGCCACTGCATCAAATAGTGAAGTCTCCACTAAGTTAACCATGTCTACAGTGAATTCTATTGCTCCTGAATTTATGTGTGCTAACCAAACGGACCCCAATAGCACTTGGGGATCCACGTTTTCCAGTTATCCATCGTTGTCTGTTTTCAAATGCCGGTCGTACAAATCGTCCTTTGGTATTTGGACTCAGGCTGCTCAAAACATATGACCAGGGATTGCTCAAGGCTCAAAAATTTCGTGAAAATGTTTATCGGGACGGTTAGATTCGGGAACGACCACTTTGGAGCAATTGTGGGTTATGGAGACTATTTGTTTGGTGACAGCGTAATCTCCAGAGTGTATTATGTAGAGGTACTTGGGCACAATCTATTTTCTGTTGGTCAATTTTCTGATTCCGATCTTGAAGTTGCTTTTAGGAAACCTACGTGCTTCGTTAGAGAATTAGATGGTATTGACCTACTTAAAGGCAGTCGGGGCACGAATCTTTACACCATCTCTATCGAAGACATGATGCGATCCTCTCCCTTGCTTGATTTCTAAGGCATCAAAGAACAAATCATGGCTATGGCATCGCCGGTTGAATCACTTGAACTTTGGCACAATTAATGAACTCACACGCAAAGATCTTGTTCGAGGCATGCCCAGGTTGAAATACGAAAAGGATCATCTTTGTTCGGCATGTCAATCAGGAAAAAGCAAGAAAGACACTCACAAACCCAAAACTGTCAACACCATTACAGAAGTTCTTCACACCCTTCACATGGATCTGTGTGGTCCAATGAGAGTTCAAAGTATCAATGGGAAGAGATGCATTCTGGTTATAGTAGATGATTTCTCTAGGTTTACATGGGTGAAGTTTTTGAGATCAAAGGATGAAACTCCTGAGATTATCATTAAAATCATCAAGCAACTGCAAGTCAGACTCAACAAAACCGTCAGATTCATCCGCACGGATAATGGAACTGAGTTTGTTAATCAACAACTCACTTAGTTTTATGAAAGTATTGGGATAAGTCACCAAAAGAGTGTTCCACGTACGCCTCAGCAAAATGGAGTTGTTGAAAGACAAAACTGTACTCTTGTTGAAGCTGCTCGAACCATGCTAATATTTTCCAAAACTCCAATGTTTCTCTGGGCGGAAGCTATTGCAACTGCTTGCTACACTCAAAACCGATCATTGATACATCCTCTCCACAACAAAACTCCTTATGAGCTAGTACGTCAAAGAAAGCCAGACCTCTCCTTCCTACGCGTGTTTGGTGCACAATGTTACCCAACCACTGATAACGAAGACTTGGGTAAACTTAAGGCTAAAGCCGATATTGGAGTCTTTGTTGGCTATGCACCAGATCGTAAGGGATACCGAATCTACAACAAGAGCTAAACTCGACAAATCATAGAAACCATTCACGTTACATTTGATGAGCTGACTGAGCAACTGGTTCCGGGACACACCAGTTCTGGACCCGCACCTAATCTTTTGTCTCCTGGACCAATCAATTCTGGACTTGTACAACATCCCACTCCTGCATCACCTTATGTACCACCTACAAGTGAAGAATGGAAGAGTCTATTTGATCCAATGTTTGATGAATATTTTGAGCCTCCAACTGGTGACCCAAGTAATGATGATCCACCTTTGCCTCCAGTTGTTGAAGCTCCAATTCCACACGACTGAAATGGTCGATCTATGTCTGTATCACTCAGTCAAAATGCACCATCTGATAGTACATCACAAACCTCATATAATCTTCAATCATCCTCCGTACATCAAGGGGTTGAGTTGATAATTCCACTGAAGAGAATCCGTTTGCCTCTGCTGATGATGCTCCATTCGTGAACATATTTGCCCCTGTCCCTACAAATGATACCGCATCATCAGAGGAGCCTCAGATGGCATCATCAGTTCCCTACCCTCAACATCATGAGCATCTCAGAAAATGGACAAATGATCACCCGATTGACAACATCATTGGAAATCCTTCTCGTCCGGTATCTACACATAAACAACTTGCCACCGATGCCTTGTGGTGCTTCTTTAATTCTGTACTATCAAAAGCCAAACCTAAGGATTTCAAAGATGCAATGTCTAAAGACTCCTGGTTTACTGCAATGCAAGAAGAAATTCATGAGTTTGATTGACTCAAAGTATGGGAATTAGTGCCTCCTCCAGATTGTGCTATGATTATCGCTCTCAAGTGGATATTCAAAGTGAAGTTTGATGAGCATGGTGATGTTCTGAAAAACAAGGCTCGGCTTGTAGCCAAAGGATACCGTCAAGAAGAAGGCATAGATTTTGAAGAATCCTTCGCACCTGTTGCTAGAATTGAAGCCATAAGAATCTTCCTTGCTAATGCTGCCAATCAGAATATGGTTGTATATCAAATGGATATTAAGACGGCATTCTAAATGGTAAATTAAAAGAGGTGGTCTATGATAGTCAGCCTGAAGGATTCGTGGACCCTGAGCGTCCTAATCACGTCTACCGCTTGAAGAACGCTCTCTATGGCCTAAAGCAGGCTCCTAGAGCGTTGTATGACACATTGTCCAAGTTTCTCCTTGCTAACAATTTCACCAAGGGTGTTGTTGATCCTACACTTTTCACCAGAAAATCGGGCAAACACCTTCTTCATGTTCAAATCTATGTAGATGACATCATCTTTGCTTCTTCTGACCCTATGAAATGTGATCATTTTTCAAAAGAGATGAACTCTGAGTTCCAAATGCCCTGATGGGACAAATTTCATTCTTTTTGGGGTTACAAATCTCACAAAATCCCAATGGCATTTTCATCAATCAATCCAAGTATGCTAATGAGATTTTGAAGAAGTTTGGATTTGAATCATGTGACTCAGTTGATACTCCTATGGTTGAAAGATCTAAATTGGATGAGGACATTGATGGGATCCCAGTCGTTTAACAAACCACAAAATCCCATTACTATAAATACCTATATCAGGTATTTCACAGGTAATTTTTTGCTTTTTATGTGCATTCACTACTTGCATGACTCTCTAGACCTGCTCACGTATCAACACAAGTTAAATATCTCTATATTCACATCCTATAAACTCCTGGTATGTCAAGCATAAGATCATAACAACACCACAATAAGTAATCTATCAATCTAACAAACTAAACTCAACACAAAACCCTAATAAACCCTAATTAAACCCTAATTAGGCCTATGTGTTTACTAAACCCTAATTGCCTATCTAAACTAGTTTGAAAGTGTTCAAGGCTTATGTATGAGTTACCTTAGGAACAATAGGATATATTAGCACCCTTAAACTCTAGTACAGCCCCTTAGAGCTTAGGTACAAGTCTCTTAAGCACAAAACCATAACTAGGTTATAACTTCCCAGAAACTAGGTTAAACTTTCCCAAATCTTTCCCATAAGCTACCACCACTTAGTATAAGCTTCTTAAGACTTAATCCTAGCCACTAAGCACTCATAGGACCCTAATCTAGGCACTAAACCCTAAGCTAGATTCTAGTCTCTCGCTAAGCAAAATTAGGTTTAAACTAAACATAACTTAACCCTAACCTAAACTTAAGCACCTCAAGTACCTCAACTAAGTATCCTAGCACCCTAGCACCTCTAAGCACCCTACCTAGTGCCTCCCTAAGTAGCTTACAAGTAGGTGCATCACCTACTTGTGTGCTACTTAGGCCGTGGCACCCTTTAACACCACAACCATCACCACGCCTAGTTCTAGCTTCCATGAGTCTTGTTTCTATCTTGTAAGGGTCACTACTAGCTGTTAAGAGTCACCTCCCCCTCCCTCTTGCCACCTAGCCCCGTATTTCTTGGGCACCAAGGCTTGCGACCCTATAAATACCCACGACTCCTCTTCATTTCAAAACCACACCTTCTCTTCTTTTCACCTCAAACTCTCTGGTCTTAGTAGTAATAGTAGAGCCCTAGTAGTCCTGGAAGTCGAGCTAGCTAAGCCTTGAACCCTTGTCGACTTGTTTTTCCATCACAAAACCCTAAACCCTAACCAATACCCACGTTAACCTAAATCTGGTCAAGTAAGCTTTTCACTTTGATTCTAACAAGTATATTGCAGTACTAGGATAGTATTAGGATGACTTAGAACCCTTGCCTAAGCCTTGATCATTTTCCTTTAGGACTTTTCATTTTAAAACCCTAATTATAGACTAAATGCTAATTTTATGCTATAAGCCCTTTCTATAAGCTATAAGCTAGTTTAGGTAACTTAAATAAACTAATATTAGTTAACCATAAGCTAGAAAACCTTTTTGTTTCATAAAAATATGATTTGCATGGAATTAGGACTAGTTTTGCAAAGTTTTCCATGCATAGGGGTATATATGGTAACTTTCTGAAAATATTAAGTCTAGGGACTATTTTTGACATTTCTTAGAAGTTAAAAGTATAAAGACCCTTTTTTCAAAGTTACATAACCTTAGGATAGAAAGTAAAATAGTTATAAACTTATAAGGACTAGTTTTGCAAAAGTTATAAAGTTAAGGGTGTAAATGGTAAATTTTGAAAACTTATATGTCCATGGGTCATTTCTGTCATTTTCTTAAAATATATAAGTACTAGGACTAATTATGTCAAGTCTAGATAGTTATAAGTTTAAATGATATAAGTATTATAAGTTCAGGGTAGATTTTGTAAATATATAAACTATAAGGGTGTAAAGTGAAAGTATTTTCATATAAATATAAAAACCTACTTTAAGTTAGAAACATAGCACAATACTAGGGAGCTTCATGTGAGGGTTATCATGTGGATATTTCGTTTTCACGAGTTTGCTGGGTTTACGATTTAAAGTGCCCTAGCTCCTCAAACGATTATTGCATGACCTCTGAATTATGATGGCCCGAACGGTGTTATGTTATAACTAAACTCTAATAACTACATGAATCAATAGTAAGGAGCTTCATGTGAGGAGTATTAACTTATGAATTATGATGGCCCGAACGGTATTATGTTGATAACATAATACAATAATAGGGAGCTTCATGTGAGGAGTCTTATACTTCTGAATTGTGATGGCCTGAACGGTGTTATGTTATATCTAAAACACTAAAAACCCTAAGAATGATTACTTAAGAAACTTGAACAAAACAACTAGAGCTTGACATACATCCACACCTACAATACCACTAGGATACGTGAGTAAGGCAGTCTAGTTTCCGAGTCACTTTTTACATCAATCAGATTTCCCTAAGCCCAGGTGAGTTTTCATAGCCTCACTTTTAAATGCTTTACAACCCTGTGAGGGGGATACATGCTTTAAACCGAATACAAGTCTTTTTCTTTGGTTGTTGCCCGAGTAAACTATCTGCCATCATTACATAACCAAATTCATGAATCTAATCACTTGTGATATTTTACACAAGTGAACGCGAATATAGTTGATAGATCTATTGGAGTTTGACAACTCCCGTTGATACTACCTCTCACTGGAGGGTATCAATAAGTACTATATTTGAACCCTCTCTAAATGATTAACTTTGGCAAAGTTATCCTTCCCGTCCCCTCATGGTTGGTCTGCAGACCCCATGACCTGGACTGTTAACGTGTGGTTCATGAGCTTAGTGCAACATATCCCACTCTTGATAATTGTATATGCATTGCAATTATCACAAACACTACATTTTCCTTGAAGGGTTTAACAACTGAACCCTGTGGAACTTGTATTCACTATCACTTAAACCTATGACTCTCACTCAACACCTAGTGTTGACTTTTAAGCATATATCCTAGGTATATCACTACTACGGAGCTATGACAGGAGGAGGCACTGAACTTGGAGGACTTTCAAACCGGTTATCATTCAAACATAACCTGTCACCTAGACTTTGGGACCTCATCAATAGTAAAAGTTTATCTTTTACTATAAAAACTCTGATAATTTAATGTATGATAACTTATTTTCTAAAAAACGTCTCTTTTCGAGTCGTTTTCTATTTCTGTAACTGTGATTCCATGAAGTAATACCCCAACCCTAAATCCGCTGCGAACCATGAAAATGGGGGTGTTACAGATTGGTATTAGAGCGTCAGTTGTAGAAAACAAGGTCAAAACCTAAACTACAACTATTTTTCCTAAGCCCGAGAAAGTCCTCAGTGCCCCTGCCTGTAACACCCCCAACTCAAATATGGCAGCTGTCGTGCTGGGGGTATTACGAAAATAGAAACCAGGCACATTTATAGTAAACGACCACAACTCGGGACGTTTGAAATGTGACCAAAACATATCATTCGATTTACAAACCGTTTAGAGTACAAGTACTCTTTAGTCAAAGTTGCAGCGGAAAAGTAAATAGAGTTTGCAGCGGAAAAATAAACAAAGTATAGCAGCGTAAATGTATAAGACACAAAAGGTTTTACGAATGACATGCAAAATAGGGTAGTAAAGTAGTTAAGCTGCCGTGACAGAAACGCCCCTCCAGCCTTAGCCACTCCTCCACGCCCA
>LBNU01030763.1:69918-82569 GCA_014162995.1 Artemisia annua | reverse complement strand
CTTTAGGGTCTTTTGAGATTTTGTTGTTTTCCGCACTTTTTCACTCCGAAAACGCCCGAAAATGCTTCTTTTGTGATTTTCTCCTCAAAAGTACCTAAAATGAGAAAAGAAACGACTTTGGGTGAAATCCGATCCAATAATATACGAATTAGGACTCAAACGGACCCCTAAAAATGTAACATTTTTCGTCTCATCAATAATTTAGGGTTTAGTGTTCTCGAAACTTTTGTATTCTCGAAAATTAGTACAATTGTGTTCTCGAAAGTTTGCCAGAATTTTGATTTTGCTTAAAGCACACCCAAATGAAGTTTGTATTCCAAGATTCTTGTACTTCTAGCCTTAAAAACACCAAAACTTGAAGAAAGTTGCAAACTTGATGATTTTTATGAAAATTTTTCAAGTTCTAGATAAATAGTACAAAAACCAAATACGAATTTTAAAACTTTAATCTTTCAAAAAGATTGAAACTTTCTTGTTGAGAAAGGTTTATAACACTAGTTTGTAAGCAAAAAAGTGTTAAAAACACAAAAAGAACAAGAAATTTTTGAAAGAAAACGTGAGGAATAAGCTTTAAAAATACGAAACAAACAAGCTCCCAACACTCCTCAATCATTGTTTGGCTCTTGATACCACTTGTAGGACCTTAGATCTATAACTTTATCATACAAACTAACACAATATGAAGTAAAGATGGTGACTTGATGTTATGTATATGGCGTTGAGATGGAGAGAAAGAGAGATGAAATATGATAGCTTTATTATAGCAAAACACACACAATACACACTCAAGCACACACCTCAAATGAGCCTTTGAGGTGTTTATATAGTAAGTTACATGTTACCCTAATAGGCTTTCTATGGGCTTGGGCTTGGGCTTGGATTACATAAACATTACATACTTAACTTCTTACATATTAGCTTCAAAAGTCCCACGAGCCCATTAGTCTTAACTATTACATGCTTAACGACACTATTACAAAGTTCCTAATATGAGAATGACCATCACTTCTTTTTATATTTCTTTGATGCTAACAGGAGGATTATACAATTATAGCATGGGACACGGGCAAAACATTTGTCTTACATATCAAAGTTCACTAAGGGTTGTGAAGATAATGATGGTGAAAAGATGAAAGAGGTTTGTCTTCCTCATTTTGGTTTGTTGAGTTTTAGTGGTTTGTGATGAAGGTTGAGAAAGAAGACATGGGGAAATATGATACAAGGGTTTTAGTGATGGTGTTGTGTTACGCCAGCTAGGATTGAGAGTAGTATATCACATGGTGGTAGATAATTAAATGGATGAAATGACAAAATTGCATCCAGTTGCAAAGGAAAGAGCTACATAATGATGCAACGAAGTCGAGAGTGAATATAATCGCACAACACTGCAAGAACTTTTCAAAGACGTGAAACCATATCATGCAAAAGCGGAACAACCGCTCCAAAGTCGTGAAACTCCATCACGCAAAAGTGGCATGACCACTTCCATGATTACCTCCCGACATTAAAGGGATGAAAAGCTTTAAGTAGCTAATTGCAAGCTTAATATAAAGCTAAGTGAATAGGTCCGGACCAATACAATATCCCGCCATTAAAGGGATAAAAAGCTATAAATAGCTAACACACAAAGTGGCACGTCCACCCTAAAGACGTGAAATTATAACGAGCAAAAGTGGAAAACCGCTTTAAAGACGTGAAATTCCATCACGCATTAGCAACATTATATTATCACCCCAAAGATGTGAAACTCAATCGTGCAAAGTGGTAAGTCTACTCCAATGATACTAATCCCACCGTTAAACGTTAAAGGGATAATAGAAAGCTATAAATAGCTCGTGCACGTACATAAAAAGTGTCAAAACTCATAGCATAATCTCATCCTTAAAGGGATAATAAAAAGCTATAAATAGCTCGTGCACGTACATAAAAAGTGTCAAAACTCATAGCATAATCTCGTCCTTAAAGGGATAAGAAGCTATAAATCGCTTACACAAAAAGCTATATATGATACATAGCTAGTGCAGCAATATCCAAAAGAACATCATCCCAACAAAAAAAAGGGGATATAAAGCTATGAGTAGCTTTTACAAAAATACTAATACATAAATGACGACACGGTATAAATACACCGTCTTGCCAATATATAGCCATTTAAAAGGCAATAAAATGCGAACATGCAAATCTTAACACATAATAATGGTAAAAATGTCCAAATAAAGACGTTATAACACCAATAAAGCCATTTAAAAGGCGATAAACTCATAACGCAATCGTAATAAATAATCATGGGACAATTTTCAACTAAAGACATTGTCCCTCCATTGAAGTAATAAAAAGACATGTATATTGACTCATAAAAAGACATATATATTGACTATGGTTTCATGGTCATATCATGGACATAATTGATGCGGTTTGAAAACACTCCAGCAAGAGAATTTGATTCATAATGTTATACTTACCTAATACTCATGTAGGTATAAGTTGCATATACATACATAAGTCACTAAAGTCTATGCACGCGACATCTACGATACGCCTGCATAGACTCGGGGAATTGATAATATTCATATTGAAACCAAAATAAAAGATGTTCTAGAAACATGCATTAAATGAGCAAGTTGTACCAGTTGCTAATATTATTCGGATAAAGGCACAGAGAATCTTGCAGGTTATATTCGATTGAGAGATATAACTGATTCTCATCCGATCTCTGATTTGATTCGTTACTCTCCTATAAAAGGAAGGTCGGTAAGCTGAATGAAACACACAACAAACACATCTCATCTCCTCACTTCTCTCTATCTACTATATAGTTATTCTCTCTACTATTGTTAGTAGCACCTATGCATGAAGGGAAAGCCCTATAGTGAGATATATCTCCATTAATTCCTAAATAGGAAAAGTGGCGTAAAACCACATATATAATGTGAGTTACCAACAGGGAATCGCCACATGACAAATCATTCTACACTCATACATCTTGATGCATTATCTCCCGACACACCAATTCTTCTCAACCTATATATTACATTCTAATGCATACACTATATATGCTCAATACTGACTTGATCGTCGGAGGGGGTTCCCCCGGGCTCAGCCCGGGGACCTCTCTAACGAGTTTTCTTTGTCTTTTCAGCAGTGTTACTAAAGACCCGAAGTCAAGGTCAGCACAAGTCAAATGGCCAGCTCATCACCTTGACGACCATGCGGATTTTGGTAGCATCACTTTGCAACTGGTCTAAAGCGTCACAGAAAATACAGTAATTGATTGAAACATGTTTTCAAGGGTTTTCTTGTTTTGTTTACCAAGTACATGTATAATCTAGTGAAATAAGTTATGAAACATGTAAAAATATGTAAAAGTATAAAAATGAAAAATTTTATGATCCTTACAATGGTTGTGGTGATGTAAATTAAACAAGAACATGAACAAAAACAAGAACAAGAACACAATACTATCCTTCTAAATCTCCAACAATATTTACCCAAGCTTCCAAATCAATAACTTAACCCTTGTAAACCCTACTCCAAAAATCTTGCAAAACCCCTACTAGACTTCAAAATAATCCACGGAAAGAATGATGAGATTGATGTTGTTTTGTGGTGAAATGAACCAATGATCTTAGCTAACACACTAAACCTTCAACTTTAGATCACAAAAACTAACAAAATAACAAATTGGTGGTGTGGTTCTGGTGTTGCACGACAAAAACAAGAGGAGGGGAGAGGGTGTATAAGAGTTTTCTAAGTGCTAAATGAAAGAGTGATGTGGTAGTTTTGTTTTATGAAGTTAACACATGCATAAATGGGATTACAAGTGTCCATAAGAAGCCCTCATACGGGCACATACCCTTGTGAGGTGGCACCATTAGGGAGAGATTAAGGATTAAGCTTTGGCTAGTTTAAGTGTTAAAGTGTATAAGTATTTAGGGCTAAGGTCCAAAGGTGGTGCAGGTATAAGCTAAACACGCAAAATGTGCAAAGTTTTCGTAAAAATGAAAAAGTAAAAGTAGGACATATAAAATATGTATGTAAGGAAATAAAAATGCATGAAACATGTAGATTACGCGTACTCTAGAGTCGGGTTCAAGTTTAATGTACGTGTTACGGTCTTAAGCGGGTTATCCTATCCGGTTACCCGTAAAAGTTAATTTACACTAAATTAAAATAAATAGTAAAAGTACGAGGTTAAATAATAACCTGAAAATGAAAATACGGGTTGTTATACCCTTCCTCCTTAAAGGAATCTCATCCCAGGATTCAGTTGGTGTTATCCATTGACAGTGTGTCTGAGGAAAAGGTGGGGATACTTGCTGCGAATCTGGTCTTCACGCTCCCACATGAATTTAGGTCCTTGCCGAGAGTTCCAACGATCTTTGAAAAGGATACGGCTCTGCTTCAACCTCTTAACATCTCAGTTTATAGTTTCCACCGGTTCCTCAACAAAGTGCAGTTTGTTGTCGAACTGAATTTCATCTAGTGGAATGACAAGATTTTCATCGGATAAGCATTTCTTTAGGTTCGAAACATGAAATGTGTTGTGGACACTACTGAGCTATGGTGGAAGTTCGAGTTGGTTAGCTACTGGACTAACACTTGCCAAAATCTTGAATGGTTCAATATACCTCGGGTCCAGCTTTCCTCATTTTCTGAAATGTATCATGCCTTTCTAAGGCGAGACTTTCAACATAACCATGTCTCCAACTTGAAATTTTAGAGGTTTGCACCTCACATCTGCGTAACTCTTCTGACGATCTTGTGCGGCCAGCAGCCTGTTGTCTTGGAGTGATGTTCTTAAGCCTGATGCGTACTAACGATTAATGTGAATGGAACAACCAATGAAGCATACTAACAGCCGAAAGAAGTAGATGTCAATGCCATGGAAGAAATGATAGTTACAAGATGTAAATAGCAATACAAATGAAAGAACTAATGAATCATAAAAATAGTAGCGTGATCCTACCGCATGTAATATTTTAGGAGCAAAGACTGCTTAAAAAGGATAGATTAAATATATGTACAAACAAAGCGGGAGCAAACCGAGCTCGATTAATGCTAACGAAGGGATCAATGAATAACAATAGTGGATAAAAATTTGATGTCAAAAACATTTGTACTAGCAGGAGCAAAGAATGCTCGAAAGAAAGATTTGATATTCGTACGAACGAAGAAGCAAAAGAAAGGGTGTATAAAAGAGAGACCAATGACTCAAATTAACGCAAACAAAAGAACCATAAATCATCATAATAGTAAAGAGAATAGATATAGAATATCAACACAAATAATCAATTAATCGAGAGAACCAACGTATCAAACCAACAGCCAAAAGAGACAAATACTAAAAGATAGAATGCTAAATGAGGACAGTCAATAAGTGAGACAGACAATAAGCATTATGAATCCAAGTAGCACAACTAGCATCAACTGTACATGGTCTATCATCCACACATTCCTTCTCAGCTTGCCAAGACAATTAGACTGATAATAACTATTTTCCATGTATATAATCACATGAGACTTTAAAGAAGACTTGAGATATGGAACACTACACTTATTGCATACATCGTAGTAAAGTAACTAACAAACAACCGTCGTTTGTAGCCGCACTTCGTTGCGTACTTCTAATGTTTTTTTTTAGTAAAGGGGATCACCCTGATAAAATATATTATTCACAAGAACAATTTAGTACAATGAAATGTGGCTAAACAAACACATTAACCTCAAGCTACTTCTAATGTTAGTTTACGAAATTGTAAGTGAAATAGATCGTATAACATCATCAAATAACACTCAAACTCTAAACATTTTATGAAGAAGAATTAATATATTTAAAATATGGAAAATTTTCATATTTTGTAAGAAAGTATAAATGACAGTACGTTGCTTAGTTTGCCTAATATTATTATATATATATTTTAAAAGGTTAAGGAGAAAATTTATTAAAAAAAATACTTATGGTGTGATGTCGATGGGCCCGAACATATGAACAATACTTTACCTTAATCCTGTCAAATGAATAAGGTTATATGGAATTGGATATGTTCTACTATCTGTTCTTTGTGGGATAGAAATCTGGTGGTGGTCTTGGGTACTAGTAATTTCGGTTATTGTCTTGGTGTGGCTTTTGGTCTTGGCACTTAGCTGGTTGGTATTTATGTGTGGATTTGGTTGGTTGATGACTCTTTGAAAAGTATTTTGGTCAAAAATGATGTTATAAGGAATAATATTGGGTTAGATTCCTCTTTTGTAATGGTGGTAAATTGTAATGGTTGTAAGATTATAAGTTTCGGTTAATGGGTAATTATTTGTGCAGGATATATAGTGATATGGGTCGGTTTGGTATTAATTTTGGAGGGAAGTGGTTGTTTGTCTCTTTTGGCCTGTCAGATCGTTGGTGGCCTGGGCCAAAAGGTAAAGGGTCGTTTATTATAGTTTCGACAGGGTCGGATGGGAAGATCTACATTGATTTTTCGTGGACTAGACCAGAGAATATTGTGGCCTAGACATATCCTAGCTGGAAGACAAAATACATTTTGAAGTTTAATAACCATTTAATTTATAGCAATTGTTTTGGGTTTTGTAGCTATTGTCTTTTGTTTGTTAGCTTACTAGCCTATACGCACGTGAAATTCATGGGTAGCTAATATAAGTTGTTAAATAACTTTGAAATACAAAGTTATGGTTTTTGAAAAAGAAAGCAAACAACTTTGTCAATCCATAACTTAATTTGGAATTTAGAACCATTGCAAATTAAAATGAAACCTCTCAATAAGAAATCATATAGTAAATCCATCACTTAAATTGAAACCTTGCAGTAAGAAACCACACATTCAAATGAAACCTTACAAATTCAAATGAAACCATACAATAAGAAATTACACACAACTTAAGTACTACTGTACAAATTTAATAAACTTGGTGTAAAGTCACCTACCAAAAGCTTACACCTTTATACACTTCAAACTCCCTAAGTTTGACTTTGTACTTTTTTCAACCTAAGTTTGACTTTTTACTAACTAGTAACTACACTAAAACTGGAAAAAACATACCAAAATTAAAATATTATACTGAAACTGACAACCAATTTTACCTGAGTCCATTCCAAGTGAAAAGGATAAGATAAAACCCATTTCATTTTTAAAGTCACACACATAACCGTTTTGACTTTTTAAGTCAAACTAAGTAAACAGTTCAACCTCAATTTGATATCAATTTCAAAGTTATTTCTCCTAATTCCACCTGCCACTAATCAAATAGATAGCAAGTACTACAAATTAAACAAATTCAGTTTCAAATTCATAACAAAAGTTAACATCTTTTTACATTTCAAAAGTTCAAACTTTGACTTAGCAATAACTACACTACAACTTGCTAAAACTTGCCATTTTTTAAAGTTTTTATTTAAACTGAAAACCCATTTGACTTAGGGCATGTTTGGTAGAATGAATTGAGATGAGAGAAATGGAAATGAAATCATTTCCAATGTTTGGTACATCTATTAAAAAATAAAGTGGAGAATTTGAAGTCTTTGGAAATGGATCCTTTGCAAAAAGTGGAGAATTGATTTTCACTCACAAATTGATGGAAATGAATGCTTCCATAATAATAATAATAATAATAATAATAATAATAATAATAATAATAATAATAATAATAATAATAATAATAATAATAATAATAATAATAATAATAATAATAATAATAATAATAATGCCAGGAAGAGTATATTACTAATGCCATTCAATCTTGGGGTATGTCGGGTGGTAGTTCAGAGCTTGTGAGAGAGGTTTTAGCTGAACCCTCCCCAACATAGTCTAATATTGATGAGGAAAAATTAGACTTGGGTGACCATAATGTCAAGCAGTGTAAGAGGAAGATTTATGATGGCCATTATACTGCGGATGTTAGACTTCTTTCTTCTTCCGGTGATTCGCCTTATGATGATACTACTTTTGAAGACTTAAATGCTAAGCACCCCTTCAACCCTGCTCCCCCTTTACCACCTATGCCTATTGATCATCATCACCTCGTTGCATCTCCTCCTGTGGTTCTTGATATGATTAAGAGTTTCCCTCGTGGTACTTCTTATGGTCGGGATGGTTTGCGTGCCCAACATCTTTTGGATTGTTTAAATGGTGCTGCAGTGGCTATTTTTGATGAGTTAGTCGCTTCTATCACCCAGGTGGTGAATCTTGTTCTTGATGGTAAATGCCGCAGGGCGTTGGGTGAGTATATTGCTAGTGCTACTCTTACACCTCTGGTCAAACCAGGAGGTGGTATCCGTCCTATTGTTGTGGGGACCGTTTGGAGGCGTTTAGTCTCTAAGGTTAGTGCTTCTATGATTGGCCATTCTTCGGATGGTTATTTAAATGATTTACAATTTAGTGTTGGGTGTCCGGAGGAGGGGAGGCTATTCTCCATGCCGTGAATCGGTTTATTGAAGACCGTGGGGATGATGTGGGTCTTTTGATGTTGTTGGTGGATTTCAAAAACGCCTTCAATATGGTGGATCGTGAGGTTATGTTATGGGAGGTTTGCCTTCGTTGTCCTGCTATTACACGGTGGGTGGAATTCTATTACTCCAGCCCAGCTAGATTATATTATGGGGAACATATATACTTTATGGTCGTACGAGGGTGTACAACAAGGTGATCCACTTGGACCTCTTCTTTTTGCTTTAGTGTTACATCCTTTGGTATGTAAGATTAGAGACTCCTTTACCCTTTCTCTTCAAGCTTGGTATCTAGATGATGGCACTATTATTGGAGATACTTTGGTCGTGGGGAAGGTTTTAGAGCTTATTATGATGAATGGACCTCGTTGTGGTTTACACCTCAATGTTGATAAAACTGAGGTTTTTTGGCCAAAGGAAGACCCCAGAAGCAGGCTTGTGGGTATTTTCCCACCTAACATTTCTCGACCTTTGCACGGTGTTAAATTACTGGGTGGGCCTGCTAGTGTGGACTTTGAGTTTAGTAGTGAGCTTGTTATGAAAAGGGTTGCTAAAACCATTGAGCTTATGGGTGCTGTTGCTAAGCTTAATGATCCTCAATGTGAGTTGTTGCTCCTTCGTGCATGTGCTGGTATTTCCAAGTTGTATTTTTCTATACGCACATGTTCTCCTCGAGTCTTTGAGTGTGCTCAGGTTTCATTTGATGCGGCACTTCATTCTTCTTTGGAGCGTATCGTCACTGCTTCTGGACCTGGTTTTGGTGATTGGCAGTGGAGACTTGCCACCTTACCCTTTGCTTTTAGGGGGCTTGGTGTATATTCTGCAGGTGGTCTCTTGAACTATGCATTTCTTGCTTCTAGACTTCAATCTGCTAGCTTACAGACCAAGCTTCTCCGAAATTCTGGTATTGTGACATCTGGGCCTTCCTTTGATGATGCCTTATGTACTTTTAATGCAAAAATGGAGATTGACCTTTTGAGTAACCCAAGTGAGATCGCTGCCCCCAAACTCATGAAGAAACTGGCAGATATACATTTCACACGTGTTACCCAAATGGTTGAATCCACCTTTCACCTATCTTCTCGACAGATGGCGCTATGGAGTTCGCAAAAGGAGGACTACACTTCAGATTGGCTTAAGGTGGTTCCAATTTCTGGGTTGGGACAGACTATGAATGTTAGGACTTACCGATGTGTGTTGTGTTATCGGCTAGGTGTTCCCTTATTTTATGTTCAGATGTCGTGCTCAACTTGTTCCAGGGTCTTTACTGGGGATATTTATGGGGACCATGCTGTATCATGCGCGGGTATTATAGGTATTAAACATCGGCATAACGTGGTGCGTGATGTTCTTGTTGACATATGTTCTCGGTCAGGGATTTCGGCTCGTAAGGAGGTTGATATTGGGCTTAGTGAGGAAAGGGACAAACCCTTACGTCCAGCTGATATATTACTTTACTCGTGGGATGGTGGGCTTGATGTATGTATTGATCTAACAGGGTCATCACCGTTGACGCAAACTGGTATGGTTGATTTTATGCGGGCCTTGTGGTGATTGAAGCTGCACAACGTAAACGCTTCAAGTACGAGGCTAAATGCGCGGATATTGGATATGGGTTTCTCCCCTTTTCATTCTCTTCTTTTGGAGAACATGAGAAGGATGCGGTGACCTTACTAAAGCGTATCCGAAGATTCTCGGTGACTCAAGACATTGGAGCACAGTGTTCTGCTCCATATTTTTAATAGGATTAAGCTTCCGTTATAAGCTAGAGGAGTGGGTGTGCCCAGGTTAAGTATTCTCCGGCTCCCCACCTAATTTCTTGTAAATCCTATGATTTTCTAATAAAGTGATTTTATAATATAATAAAAGAATAATAATAATAATAATAATAATAATAATAATAATAATAATAATAATAATAATAATAATAATAATAATAATAATAATAATAATAATAATAATAATAATACTAACAATAATAATAATAATAATACTGATTTCTTGAGTAAATTATCTGGTGTTACCAAACACTGGAAGTTATATTGAATTTCTGTAAGAATTCATTTTTGTTTTTTGATTTCTGCAATTCATTTCATTTCTCTGAATTTCACCCTACCAAATGTGCCCTTAAGTCCGTTCCAAGTTGAGGAACTGATTTCAATTCATGGATGAACGAGAGAATTGAATAATTATGCATAAAAAAAATCTTCAAACAATCCAAAAAGCCCATCCGCCGCCACCACCCTGCTGCTCTAACCCTTTAATAAATTCCCTCTAATTTAAAGAAAATCCCCAAATTTTATAAAAGATTAAAAACCCAAACCCTCTAATTTGAAGAAATGAGAGATTGGTGGAGTTTGTTGAAGATGATTAAATGCGTGTGATCATATGGGAAATCGTTATTAGGTGAGGAGGACTTATGCTTTACAACACTGGGTAGGCTTATTTTAAGAGGTTAATAAGCTATTGGGTATAAAAACAAGGTACAAAGCTTATTGAAGGTGTTTGGGTAAGCTTATATAAAGAACTTATATAGGCTGAGCAAGCTTATGCCTAAGTGCTTATTAGTTATTTGGGGGAATAGGGGTTTTCAATAATGAATAAAAACTCTTCCATCATCTCCATTAAAAACCTTAAAACCCTTACTCATCATTAGTGATTGTGTTAGATCCGTATACAAGAAGATGACTCCATACATGACCTGTATATCACCATGTTCGGCTAAACATCCCGTGATCACAACCGGGATTAGGGTTTGATCTTGTGTACTTTGAATGATTTATTTGTTTGAACGATTTTAGAGTTGTGAACACTTTGATGTTGATTTGATCTTAATGCATATGTTATGTTTTCCATCTTTGTGTTATAAAATTAATATAGCAGTTAGTTGTAAGACGGTATAATATTGTGGTTGTCCCGGTCGTGCCGAATCGATCCATGTGACGTATGAGGTGATTGGTGCCAATACACATATTCCGTGGCTAGAATTAATTATTAAATTAGTACTAGTTTTTGTCTATGAAAACTCGAGCAACGACAATCTCTAGTAAAACAAATACATAAGATATATTGTGATCAAACCTGAAACCGAAAGTGATCATGTCTTTAATCCATAAGTTTTACAATCTCAATTTTATTCCTTGCGTTAATTTAATTTTTCTTAGTTTTTATAGTTTAAAGTAGTACTAGTTATAATTATTCTCACCCAATCAAAGGAATTTTACTGTTTTTCGTTTAATCAAATAGGAATTATAGCATTAACCATAAGCTCCTCGTGGATATGATCCTTTATTTACCCTTATTCTAAAAGCAGGTTATTTTTGGTAGAGTCAATGACCTTGATCAAAGCCGTAGCAGAATCAACAACACAGGATCAACAAGTTTTGCAAAAGACAAAAGTTCTGATCAACAGACCCATACACAAAACCCATGATATTGTTCATATACTTTTCACTATAATTCCTAGTCACTGCATACATAATGTACGTTAACATCTCCCTACGCGCATCCGTCATCTCCATGTACTCGTCAGATAAGTGCATATTGTCAAGTGGAAATACTCCTTTATCTGGTGATATTGGTGATGCTCCTCTGTTCCTGCCAAATGCTCCATTTGACATTCAAATATAATATTATGTTAATGACCGAAAGACCAATTACTAAGTTTGATACTCATAACTTAATATCAAAACTAACATTTGAATATTTCGGCAAGAATGAATCGCAAAATGGTTATATGAATGTGGAAAAGCCCTATTTCGTACTTCTAGATAGAATATAAACTCTCGTATTCCAGCAGCAAAGTACAAAAGCTTATTATTAGGGAGGGGTTATAAAGACGGGTGAAGTGGTTAGATTAACGGGTCCACATGGGTAGGTGGTCTTTTGTGGGGGCTAGGTGGTCCTTTTGTCGTTTTTTTTTTTTTTTTTTTTTTTTTTTTTTTTTTTTTTTTTTTTTTTTAGTTTGTGTATGTTTTTTGTATATTGTGTATGTATTTTTTTGTTTGTATTTTTTTGTGTAATATATTTGTGTTTGTATTTTTTGGTGTAATGTTTTTTTTTGTGTTTATTTGTTATGTTTCACGTTAAACGTTACCACATTAAACGACTATAACAACAAATGTTATCATTCAAATAAACAACAACGTTAACACATTATTTAAAAACAACAACATCTACGAACAACAACGTTAACA
>LBNU01030763.1:41275-69765 GCA_014162995.1 Artemisia annua | reverse complement strand
TTAAAAGTGACTTATATAAGTTACTGATATTAATGGGAAAAACAACTTGATAGTTATAAATTTAATATACTTACCACGACATCTGTAGAAAAGCATCATATGAAAGCATGGTAGTCCATATATTGCATTCAACTTATGGCTACATTGGTCTGCGGTGATCCGCTTTTGGAGTTCTTTGAACATGAGATCAAAAGCATGATGGGAAACGTTATACCATAATTCTTCAAATAGTGGTATATTACATTTAATTTGTTTCTCGTTGATGCTTCTATTAGGGTTTCATAAAAAAATTGGGGGTTTTTCAAAAATTGATTGATATATTTCAATTAACGTTTGTTAATTGAAATATTTGTGGTTAAATTTAACGGATCTATATAAATTTTATGAAACGCCTAATTTTTATAAATTAGGGTTTTGAAAAAAAATTGGGGGTTTTTAAAATTAACTAGTTAGGGTTTCGTAAAATAAATCAATTGTTTGATATTGTTGGTGGTTTTGTGGTTATACGTTCAAAAAATATTTTTTTAGATCTAATTAGGGTTTCGTAAAAAATTGGGGGTTTTAAAAATTAACGAGTAATCTTTCAATTAACCTATGTTAATTGAAAGATTTACTGATTAATTTAAAAAACCTCCAATTTTTTATGAAACGGTAATTAGATTTAAAAATTTAGGGTTTGGTAATTTTGGGGGTTTTTTAAGTTAAATTATCTTCTGTTTCGACCTAAATTTTTTAGATCTAATTAGGGTTCTCCAAAAAATTGGGGGTTTTTAAAATTAACGAGTAATCTTTCAATTAACCTATGTTAATTGAAAGATTTACTAATTAATTTAAAAAACCCCCAATTTTTTACGAAACCCTAATTAGATCTAAAAATTTAGGGTTTGGTAATTTTGGGGTTTTTTTTAATTAACTTGAAATCTTTCAATTAACCTATGTTAATTGAAAGATTTACTAATTAATTTTAAAAACCCCCAATTTTTATGAAACCCTAATTGAATGAGATATGTGATGATGTTGGTGGTTCTGTGGTGATGAATACCTGTGGCTGTGGGTAGGTTAACACCTTGATCTGCCACCTTTGAGTGGTATGAAAACGTGCTCTGGCCTACCCCCACAGTCCACAGGTATGTGATATATGATTATGGAGGTGGGTTATAAAGACGGGGGTGAATTGGTTAGATTAACGGGGTCTACATGGTAGGTGGTCCTTTTGTGGTTCTAATATGCTTGATAAGCAGTTTGTGATGAAACTGCTTATAAAACTGCTTATATGCTTGATAAGCAGTTTGTTATTTTAAGTAGATTTCAAACTTGGTTTAAGCAGTTTGCTTTTGAAACATGGTTTAAGCAGTTTGCTTTTGAAATTTGATAAGCAGTTTGATTTAAACAGTTTGTTTTAAAAAAAAACTGATATAAGGCGATGATGATTTAAAAAAAAAATTTTTGATTTTGGCGTGGCATTACCGAATGGACGGCAAAAAAGAAAAAAATTATTTTTGCAACCTTTGAAGTTGCAGCCAATTATGATAAACTTGCTTATGTTGCACCAATATATAATCTGAGCCTAATGTTACCTCTTCTGTGTAAAATGGTGAATTAGACATTTCGGCTGCCTAAGATCTTTGTTGTGTTTCACTTGCGGCTTTCACTTGCGGCTTGTGTTTCACTTGTGTGCAATCTGCAGCCCCCGTTAATCTAACCAAATAGCCCCCGTTAATCTAACCAAATAGCCCCCGTCTTTATAACCCCACCTGTTGCTTTCACTTGTGCAATCTGCTTCTTTGTGGTGTTTGTTATTGTTGTGATATTGATTGAGAGCAAATAATTGTTTGTGATATTGTTTGTGGTGAGACTTGCTTTCACTTGTGCAATCTGCTTCTTTGTGAGCCTTGTTTATAATGGAGCCTTTCTTGTGGTTCTGTGGAGCCTTTACTTTCTTGTGAGTTCCTGCAGTTTGAGAATTTGCTTTCTTGTGAGTACTTGCAGTGAATCTTAGTACTTGCAGAATCTTAGTACTTGCAGTGTGAACCTTGTGTAACATGTGTGGAATGTGAGACTTGTGTTTCACTTGGTTTGGGTGCAATCTGTGCACGTTTGGGTTCAATCTATTTCACTTGTGTTTAGAGAGGGTTTGCAGTTTGGGGGCTTGACCCCATTAGTATAGTATGACCCGTTGCAATCTGCTTGTGTGCAATCTGTGCACTTGGGGACAAATCTGTGCACTTGGGTGCAATCTGTTTCACTTGTGTGCAATCTGTTTCACTTGTGTGCAATCTGCACTTGGACAAAAAAAAAATTTCAAAAAAGGCGATGACGAATGGTTTTCTAAAAACCGAAAGGATGGCAAAGTGATATTTTTATCACTTTGCAACCTTCATATCCGAGCCTAACACTTTTTTTATCACTTGTGCAAATGGTTTTCTAAATCGGCAATGATGATTACCATTTATAATCTGAGCCTTTGTGCATGATTGTTTGCAATCTGCTTGTGTACACTTGGGAAAGAAAAATGACTTGGACCTGGACATGATTGTGTGCAAAAACTGCTTGTGTGCACTTGGAAAAAAAATGACTTGGACAAAAAAAAGGAATTGGACATTATACAAAAACTAGACAACACCCAAAAAAAACAGCAAACAGACAAAAAAAGAAAAAAAATGAGACAAAAACTGCAAAAAGCTGCAAAAAGTACCCTATTAATAGGGAGGGTTTGCAGTTTGGGGGGTAGACCCCGTTTTGTTAGTATGACCCTATTATTAATGTAATGGTTAAAAAGTGTTTTAAAATTTCCAAAAATGAACTAAGTGTTTCGGCTCTTAAACTTTAATAAATTCCCTAAATTAGTTTACAACCTTCCATTTAAGTGAACAAATCAGTTTCCTAAATTAGTTTTAAGTTGTATCACTTTTAACTTTTTGATTTTTTCTTTATATATTATTATAGATAAGAAAACACTCTTACTTTTTTGATCGTTCATCTTATTTGAATTGACACTCTTACCCTTTCAACTTTCATTTTAAAAACAAAAAAAGCCCCTTCATAAATCACATAAAAAACACCTTCATTATCTATATTTAGAGGTGTGCTTGTTTACATCTCACCTCCCCATAACTCGTTTCGACGTGCTTAAGTATTGTTGTATGTTGTAATGTTCATTATCCTTTATCTTATCATAATTTTGCACTTTTAACCCTTCAATTATATAAAATTAATAAAAGCACCCTAAATTAAATACGATCTATGATTAAAAACATCGACTATACCAATCAATTCATCAATTCATAGGGTTTTATTCAGTTATGATTTAACTACATTTTGATCATTGTGATTTATTGGGTATTTCACTTTTGATCCAATTCTTCAAAAAGTTTCGAATTCAGTCAGAAAGTTTCGTTTCAGGGTTGGTCCAATTTTAAAAGGCACTGTTAGTTTGACTATGTTATCTTTTGTTTCTTCATGTATTATACTACTAGTAACAAAATAAAAGAGCCCCACAACTAGGGGTGTCAAAAATCCCGACCCGACCTGGACCCGACCCGGACCCGAACCTGAATAAGGATAATCGGGTCAGGTTACTCGGGTCCAAAATCTAACTCGGGTCAATCGGGTCAACCCGATTAACCCGAGTACGAACTAGGGTCGGGTATCGGGTTCAATTTTTTTTCCTATTCGGGTTTGGGTCAACCCGATTGACCCGAGTTAGATTTTTTTTTTTTTTTTGAATCTAGTTTTTGGCGCTAATTTATTTTGCTTCCAAGCATGTAAAAAATGAATTCTTGCTAGAATGCAAATTTTTTTATTCCCCCCAAACTTATCATTTACTAGCTATAAAATTATGAAATTAAATTGTTATTTATAGAGGCATGTTCTGAATGATTTCACCATGGTGGTGCACTCTCACTCCTTCTCATTATTAGAAATTAAATTCATAGTAAAATGTGAAATTTTCTTTAGCTGTTCTCACAAAGATGTTGTGCCTTGGTGTGAATATGTTACGATTTTGCAAATTGCAACTGAGCAGGAAAGCATACAAACAAATCAATGTGCTCTTTTTTCATTCTCAGGCGGAGACATGGCATGGAAAAATACTTTTAATAATGGCACTTGAATCTTCTATTAGTAGATAGCAAATGTTCGTAATTATGTGATTTTGTAAATAGCCCATACCCGAACCCGAAATTTGACCCGACCCGATTTGACCCGAACCCGACTAACCCGAGTTCAAATAGGGTCGGGTTCGGGTATGTTATTTTTAGTCTCGACCCGACTTGGACCCGACCCGTTTGACCCGAACCCGACCAACCCGACCTGATTAACACCCCTACATGCAACGATTACTATTGATTAGGCGCATACTCGATCATGGCATCGTGATTTTATAGCGCCAAATAATTATCTTACAATCTTATAAAACATTAACGCCTACTAAAAATGGAATCTCTTAAAATTAAGCATACAAGTTATAAAGC
Organism: Artemisia annua; assembly: GCA_014162995.1. NCBI lineage: Eukaryota > Viridiplantae > Streptophyta > Magnoliopsida > Asterales > Asteraceae > Artemisia > Artemisia annua. The sequence goes on along the minus strand of LBNU01030763.1, from coordinate 65,293 downwards.
TAAAAGTACAAGTAATTAAAACACATTTTCTAACATTTATAAGTTCTTAAGCTCAAAGTACAACTAATTAAAATAGAAATATTAACATTAAATATAATAAATAAATCATTATGTACATTAAATACAATTAATTAACTGATCAATAAATACAATTAATGCAGTTATTAAAACAGCCCTTACATAAGAAATACAAATTATCAAGTATATTGTACAACCAACTTAAACACAAATCCTGCATTAAATGTCACTAATACAAATAATAAAGCACATTATACAAATATTTAAGCCTGAATGGGCAACGGGCCAAATGGGCTCGAGCCCGAACGGGCATGGGCAAACGGGCTCGAGCCCGAACGGACACGAGTCAACGGGCTCGAGCCCGAACGGGCACGAGCTAAACGAAATTCTTGATATCTGTAAATTTATTGTCAAAAATAACATAATAAACTAAAATACATGATTCGCTGGAAAATTTTATTTCAGGGTACCCGCCGTCGCAACGCGCGGGTACCCTGCTATTAGTTTATAGATTATGGTTAAATTTTCATGTAACATTTAGCAATTAACGCTGACAAGTATTCATTATCATCTAATATAACAACAACATCATACAACTTCTAGTTTAATAAATCGGGATTGAAATATGAAACACTATCGTGTAAAAAAGAAAGATAAAGATTGGGTAATTATTAAAAAAAACATTATGAGACAATATTCAAGCAAAACACAAGAGTAAATTGTAATTTAACATATTTTATTTTGAAATTTTTTGAGTAATAACATTTTCTCTTTACATATTGTAGAGATTTATAGATGATATTGTATAAGGGGTGGCAATAATGCCACATCATGATTCACCTTGACGCAAATTTAACCAATCATATGTTGCCAACATATTTCATAATTCACCATACCTCACCTTCATTTTTTAGTGGCATTCATGATGCAAAAAAAAATTCAAATTATATTATTTTATTTTTCTTATTCATAATTATATTAAACAATTATATAAAAACATTAAATTTTATTAATAACTCAAAGAAAATTACATAATGCTTAGGAAAAAAAATATGAAAACACTATTCATCAAGGTATGGTAAGTCTTGAGCCGCTACGTGCTCTGTAAGATCATATCGGAGACGGTTATGGATATCTTCGTCGAGTAACTCATGTAGTACACTATCATCATAAACTGGCGCGACCAGCAGATCCATTATATGAACCGGTGATATTGCCATCCCATCGTCTTTTAAAATCATATTGTTCAATATAATACAAGTATAAACGATTTTTCGAATCTTTTGGACGGACATAGGCCGGAGAGGACGACTTAGAATAAACCATTTTCCCTTTAGACGACCAAAAGCTTGTTCGACATCCTTTCTTGCAGACTCTTGTAGCTTCTTGAATTTCTTTTCTTTTGGGTCAGTGGGATACGGATATGCTTTAACAAGTGTTGAATACTTAGGATAGATTCCATCGGTAAGATAGTATCCACGTTTGTAAAGCCGTCCACCCAGAACAAATGAACTGTTTGGTGCCGTTCCATTTCTCTCAGTAACATACAATGGAGACTGATTCAAAACATTCATATCGTTATTTGAACCGGGAGGACCAAAAAACGAATGCCAAATCCACAAATCATTTGAAGCCGTCGCCTCAAGCATAATAGTCAGGTATTGATGATCACCTCTCTTATATTGGCCTCTCAAATACTTAGGACAATTTCGCCAAACGAAATGTGTACAATCAATGCTACCAAGCATTCCAGGAATGTGATGTTTTTCTTCATGTGCCTCGAATATGCGTGCAACGTCATGGGTTGTCGGCCTACGTAACAACTCTCGCCCATATAACTTTATAATCGCATCACAAAATTTATCAAGGCATTCACCTACAATATATTAAATAATACATAGATATATATATAAAAAAAAATTAAAAAAAAATACGAAATGTTTAAAATAACGAAATAAAAAAAGTACGAAATGTTTAAAATAACGAAATAATAAATAAATAAAATAATAACCTGACGTTCTTCGTGCCATGTTTAAATAGTCATCAAATCTATCCGGAGGTTCACCCGTTGCGAGTTGCCGAATGGCCGACGTACATTTTTGTAACGCCGTAAAACTTTTTTTTCCCATCGCGTCATAACCCGCTTGAAACCATTCGATTTGCACTTCAATTTCACCAACTATTCTTAAATACAAGGTTTTACGAATACGAAAACGATCGCGAAACACATTTTCGTTAAACTTTGGTTGTTCAACAAAATAATCATTGTTTAGAGTTTCTAATGCTCGTTCACGAAAACGGGTGATATAACCACATATTTCGTTAGAGCTTGCCGTATCTTCAAGTGCCTCGTATGCGGCTAACAAAGTTTCGAGCGTACTACCGGATAGCCATAGATCGGATGATTCGGTTGGAATAATTATTTCGTCCGAGGATGAAGAAGATGATGATGAAGCCATGGTTAGTAGTGTGTGATTAGATGGTAAATATTTTGTGATTTGATTGCGTGAATAAATTAACAAGATCAAGTATTAATTTAAAGGGAATTTTTTTTTAATGCCACAAACGGCTCCAAGAATTAATGGCCAACGTTCGAAATTAATGGGGAAGTGTGGATACCGAATCGGTAATCCATACCGATTTCTTTGCCGAAACCTCCATGCCGAATGGGTGGTTTTCCACCATACCGAGCGGCATCCTTTGCCGATCCTCCATGCCGAGAAGATTGCCACCCCCTAAGCGCCATTCCAAAATGCGGAGTGTATTTTTTAGTTGTATTTCTAGTTTTTTATGTACTATTCTTTTAGTCATACTAATGTGTATTAAAGTAAAAAAGGTAGGAGATAATCAGTAGATACATTGATTTTCACTTAATCAAACGTTCACAAATAGAGTGGTAATTTTGTAAGCCTAATGATTTGTATACTCTTTTATTTTATTTGCACAATCTATATTGTACTATAAATACTTGTACATTTATAATATATTTGCACACTCTATGTGACGCTGCCTTGGCAGAAGATGACCACAATATTTATAGTTACCATTACCATTAACCTTATAAAGAAGAGAGTCTAAAANACGTAATGCCTAAAAAGAAAACATACAAGTTGCAATTGCAAGTTCCAAGTTGTGGTGCGTCGTTTATGTACTTGGACAAAATTTGATGTATTTCATTATATGATAGAGTAAATTCCAAAAATCACTCTTATAGTTCGGTCAAATTGCACGTTTCGTCCATGTGATTCCGAAAGTACAGGCGACGTCCCTGTAGAGAAACTTTGGGTCCGTTTTTGTCCTTGCTTAGACTAAAATGACTAATATACACTCGTCATTTTCATTCTTTGTACTTTTTTTGAATTTGTTGATATAGCCAACTTATAGATTATTTGGTTTTGGCTTATATTTCATAAGCTCATTTTTTGTAGTTTATTTTTAAAACTTTCCGATTTATATATATTTATTATGTCATAATAAGCTTATATGAGCCAAAAATTGCAAAATAATCCACCAAAAATAGCTTATGAAACATACGCTCAAAACCAAATAAGCCGTAAGATGACTATATAAACCGAAACAAACACCCCCTAAAGAACATCAAACACATGACATAAACCCAAAATTTACTAAAACCATAATTCATTGCATTTACATATCCTGTAAAACCAAGATTCACTAACTCAGTAACATCATATAAAATTTCTAAAACATAATAAACGTAATAGAACCAAGAAATGAATAACATTAAAAACCTATATAAGATTTCTTTTTCTCTTTTATCTCTCCTTTCTATCAACATATCTTCACACACATCATTACATACACACCAACCTAATTAAACAAACAAACACGCGAATCAACCATTGCTGCCATAACCTATAGTGATGTGTTGGGTTTTTAGTGGAAAGTGACAACCAAATTGTTAAATGTGATGTGTAGGTGTTTATAATAGTGGTTTCTGGTTTTTAAAGTTGTGGATTAATTTTAAGTTGTTTGTAGTTTAAAGCAGGTTTATGGAAAAAGATGGTGGTTGGTGCTGGGTGGTAATGGTATAAGATGTAGATGTTTGGTGGCGGCGGTCGTTGGTAGGGGTAGCAATGGCGACTGGGCTTATGGAATGGGTTTTATTGTTGAAGATGATGATGATGTTGGTTGTGGTTGATGGGTTGAAGAAGGTAATAGAGGTTGAAGATGATGAAATTTAATTTAGAAAAATAAAAATTAAAGGAGAAAATCAAAAAAAGGAATAGAGAGGTATTTTAGTAATTTCAGTTTGACCAAAGACGATTTCGGACCTAACGTTTCCCAACAAGGATGTTGTCTGCACTTTTCAAACCATGCGGACGAAACATGTAAACAACAACACCCTTCTGTAAATTAGATGCAGTTTTTTTTAAAGAGATTTTTTGTACTTTTACATACCGTTTGCATTTAAACCATTTAACGATTTTAAATCTTTGCATAAAGAAAAGGGAATCAATTACCTTTTATTTCACGGGTTTTGCTAACCACCGCCCTTATGAGTTGTGGTTAAGGCTTAGCATTTGTGTAAAACTAAAACTATCATTTAATGAACTTGTTATTTTCATATTTATATACATTTATTGAATATATTATAATTATAGAAAGTGTTATTAAACATGGAATGCTTAATGTTAATTAATTGTTGATTTTTCAATTAAGATAAACTCAATCCCAACTCATATGGTTGTGGTTAGCAAAACCCTTTTTTCTTAGCTACATGAATGATTGATTCATTATTTCTTTTCATAATCAACTCAAGCTTAATTTCAACTTCTTGCTTTTCAATGTCATGATTTTTGTTTCTCGTTTTTTATCTTTAAATCAAATATAGTGATTTCGGTTTTCGCTTTTTCTCCAATTACCAATATTTGGGTTGGTTTCAGATTTTCAGATGATGTAGTTTAAGGATGAAGATCTCTGAGAAACAAAAAATATATGAAAAGAAATTAGTAGAAACACGTCAAAATAAATACCCCATTTCAAAAAATAAAAAGCAATAATAAATACGGAAGAAGTTACGAAACTAAAGTTTTTTTTTTTTTTTTTTTTTTTTTTTTTTTTTTTTTTTTAAGAAGTGTGTAGGGGTCTAAATTGTATCATGCAGCCACCTATTGAGGCGGCATTACAATTCAAGCTTGTGGATATAGGACCCAACTAAAAAGGACAATATGGGTCCCACTTAGAAAAGAAATAATGATATAAATGGAGTTTGTGGACTCATTCTCTTAGCTAAAAAAAAAAAAAAAAAAAAAAAAAAAAAAAAAAAACACCCCCTAAGATAAAACCAATATACCCAAACTGCCCTTATTTTTGGTTGTAATCTCTTTTAGTAAAACTATTCTCATTCATTCCCTCCTAGTATACAGTCTACCTCCAAGACATAGGGTATGTTTGGCGAAAGTAACTGTTGCTAGAACTGAAAATGGTGCTGGAGATGGAGATTATAAGCTACATGAAGTAACATTTGGTTTTAAGAGATTATGAAAAATTATTTTTTTATATATAATCTTTTATAAGTTCTGTCTGCCAAACGAAGATTATTTTTTAAGTAGCTTATTTTTTTTTAAAAAATAAGCATAATTCATGTGCCAAACATGCCCTGAACTGAATAATACAAAGAACTATCACGTCTGGCATATTTTCTAGGGTGAGGATCCTCTCAAGTTTAGGATAACTTGATTGATCAAGTTACAATTATCAACCATTGAATTAAATTCAATGACTCAAATCGTCTCATATTCTTTTGATTTGAGCCATTGAATTTTATCAAATGGTTGATATTTGTCTAACTTATCAATCAAGTTATCCTCAACTTGAGAGGATCCTTTCCCTATTTTTTATGCGTAATTGTTCTATTGTAGATTTCATGACATTACATCAATAATAAAGTATCACTGATAAAGATAGGCAGGATTCGGTCTAAAGTAACAAATCAAAACAACTTTATGATTATTAATTCAGGGTTAAGTTGGGCTGAAAACTAATTTGTTATACGTAAAACGTTAGAGAATATTTTTCAGAGATGACTTAGTTGCTTGTGATTAATTTAATAATTTTGATGATATAATATTGAAAAAAGGGCTAAGAAATAAATACTTCCATTTAAGATGGGTCAGGTTTACCCCAGAAATATAAGCCCAATACTTGTCGGCCTTGCATAGTTACGGCCCATTTAATGTTTTAGCCCAATACAATAGCTCCTTGGGTTCTTTATATAAGTTTACATGTTGTGGCAAGTTTTTTAAACTCATTATTGTTCAAACAACACACAAAAAATCGATAAATCAAGATCGTGAAAACTTAAGACTAAGAAAAATTATAGATCCAATCGATGTCGTCTATGTAACTTATAATAATCATTATTAAAAGTTTCAAATCAACTAGGAAGTGATATGAATCATAATTAGTGGAAAAAATATAAAATATGTGTGGATATGAACTCCACATATGTGGAAAGGGCATTCTTTTCATTTTTTATATGATATATTTGGTTCTAGATTTCTAGGTGATATAGAGCTATTTATAAATTACTCATATGCTTATAAAAAAAGGCACTTATACTATGCTTAAACTTTTCAACAGTAGAGAGTCCAAAGTGATTTCATTTTGCTAATAAAGGTTTCGGGAATATAGAACGTATAGTTTATATAAATGTGGTAAGCACTAATTAAATGTAGTTGTAAGTAACTCCATAATGACACTAATTGCATTCTCGAGTTCAGTTTTGGAGAAAAATAAATGAAAAGCAAAGAAAACTTAAATAAAATTGTGTTTTCTAATTTTATTTTATTTTATTTAGGAAAAGAGAGAATGAGGAAGGAAATGGAAAGAAAGTAAAGTTATACATATTATAAGAAAAAAAAATTCTTTACTTTTTGAACTTTAAACTTTTGAAATATGGGTATGATTATAAATGTATCAACTTTTTTCTTTTCTTCAAAACTCAAGAACACAATACTTATTTTTTTTCTTTTCTTTTCATTCAACTTAAGAACACAAATACTTTTAGTAACTTTCTAATCTTTTCGTTTCTTTACCTTTCTTTTCTTCTTTTTTTACCCCCCCCCCCCCTTTATTTTGGTCTAAAACTTAAGAACGTAGCGTAATTAATAATAATGAGTTACATGGTGTCTGAGACACCTTAATTAAATTATCTGCTTAGTTTTCAAGAAAGTGACCAGCCAGTGTTTATAAACTTATATTCTCATTGAATTGTATGTGTTATGTGTTAGATTGTATGTTTATAAACTTATTGTGTGATTGATATTGGGCTTTTCAGGTATTATGTGTGTTTGGTATTAAACATTACCTGTTTTATAGATGTTCGGTAAACTGAACTATTATGAAAAATCGCTTTAACCTAATGGTTGAGCTGGTTACCTGGTATCTTAACCCAGCCAAATAGAGACCCAACAATGGCTTTTACGGTTGCAGACCATCCCAAACTATCTCACATTGAGGTATTCATCGGTTCGGTTACATTATTTCTTGGTAAAACCGAAACAAACCAACCGAATTCAATTTTGATTAAACCGAACCAAAAACCGTAAACCGAATTTGAATTCGGTTTGGCTTTTCGAGCTGACCCCAATAACCGACACAAACCAACCGAATTCAATTTTGATTAAACAAATTCGATTCAATATTTTTCAGTTCGATTCGGTTTCGGTTTCCAGTTCCTCAAGCCATAGTCCAAAAGCCCATACCATAAAAACATACAATACACACACAAGTGGGCCCCACTTCAACCCACATCACTTCACTTTTTATACACCCCACTCAAACCCTCACATCCCAAAAAAAAAAAACACACAAAAAAAAAACTTCAATCTCCATTGTCCTCTCTTTATCCGGCTACCTCCATTCGGAGCTCCGCCCAATCTATCCCTTTTTTTTATCCACCCTTCCCTCTCCTCCCCCTTTATCAAAAAAAAAAAAAAAAAAAAAAACCCAAAAAAAAGTCAAACAAAAAAAGTCAAAATTAGGGTTCCAAATATAAAAAACCCAAAATTTACTTTTACTATATCTAATAAGGGGAGAGGGAAGTTTTAGTTTTTATAAAAAAAAAAGTCAAAAAAAGGTCAAAAATGGCGGCGCAAGTTCCGGTTCAAGTTTCAGGTGCTCCGGTGAACGGTGTTGGTGGTGGTAACGGTGGGCAACAGCAGCAGCAGTTTGTGCCGGTTCCTACGTCGTTGTATGTAGGTGATTTGGAGTGGAATGTGACTGATTCTCAGTTGTATGATTTGTTTAATCAGTTGGGGCAAGTTGTTTCGGTTCGCGTTTGTCGCGATTTGAGTACGAGGCGGTCGTTGGGTTATGGTTATGTTAATTATGCTAATTCGCAGGATGGTTAGTTAGTTTTCGCCTTTTTTTTTGTGTTTTTATAAAATTGTTTGGCATTGTGTGTTTAGGTAGGGATTGATGAATATTGTTTACGTTAGAATGTATTAACATGATTTGTGTCGTTTTTTAAGAATGATTGCTATGATTAGAAACGAACCTTAGAAACACTTGCAATAACATATTATTACTAAAAAAGTTAACCCCGTGGATTAGTCGGCCAAAAGGACAGAAACCATGGTGTGTAGTTTTTTAAAACGTTAATATATTGATTTGTGGACATAAATTGGAGATGATACATTGTTAATATGTACATTGTGTCTTAAGGTAGGGATCAATGAATATGGTTTACGCTAAAATGTGTTAAGAATTAAGAATGATTTGTGACGTTTTTAGGACTTTTATATGACTTGTGTCGTTTTTTAAGAATGATTGATATGATTAGAGACAAACCGTAGAAACACTTCGCAATAACATATTATTACTAAAAACATAAAGCCTGGATTAGTCGGCAAAAAGGACAGAAACCATGGTGCGTAGTTTTTAAAAATAATTAAATAAATCTTCGTGTTAATATATTGATTTGTGGACATAAATTGGAGATGATACATTGTTAATATGTACATTGTGTCTTTAGGTAGTTATTGTTTTTTTAAGTGCAATGATACATTGTGACAAACCTTAGAAACCCTCAGCGTTAATATATCATCACTCAAATGTGAGAAGTTGCGAGTTAAGTGGCCACGCAAACCTTCCCGAGAAAGGGGAGGGGTTTACCCTTTTTGGCTGTGTTTGGTGCGGGGCTTTCGTGGCTTTATAAAGGCTTGAGCTTTTAAAATAAGCTAGTTTATAAAATAAGATTATGGAAGGTTTTATAAGCCCACGCCAATTGAAACGGGCCTATGGGGGCTTATAGTTAGTCAAATGACTTAAATACCTTTCAAAATATAGGGGATTATCACGCAAAAGCTGAAAATATATCTGAATTTAATTTGATGTATTTTTATGCTGTTTTAGCTCCAACTAATTTGCCAAACAGCTTTAAAAAAATGTAAGCATCGGCTTCTAGAGTTCCAGCTTATAATATAAGCTCCAACCCAAGCCCTAGCTCCGACACATTTCGCTAAACATTCCCTTTGTGTGGCTGCGGGCTTAAGCTCCTTGTATTAGTCGGTCAAAAGGTCGAAACCGTGGTTACCAAAAAAAAAAAAAAAATTTATATCGATTTGTGGATGTAACATGGGAATGGAGATCATACAGTGTTAATATGTTTGTAATATAGGTTTGAACTTCACTGGGTAAACATTTGGGGGTGGTTAGGGAAATGGTCGTAGATAGTCATAGGAATACCTCGGTGAGCTGAAGAGGGAAAAACCTTATCTGTGTTTAGGACTTGTTTATGACTTGTGTCGTTTTTAGGAATGATTGCTATGAGCCTATGATTAGAGACAAACCTTAGAAACACTTCGCAGATACATATTATTACTAAAATGATTGCTAGGGTTAAAGACAAACCACTCAGGTTGGCCTATCGGTAAAAAAGAGGAGGGTTCCGGTTTGAGTATGTGGCAGGATGAGTTCGACCAAAGGATAGAAACCATGGTTACCCAAATAAAAATATATTACTCCCTCCGCCCCAAAATAAAAGTCCGGTTTTGACTTTTAAAGTCTTTCTTCTTTAACTTTGACCTTAACTATTTTTTTTTTCGTGTTATATAATACTTGATGCAAAATATATAAATCGGTTGGGTTTTAAATGTATTTTCATTGGTATAATTTTCATTAAGTATTATATAATACAAACAAAAATATTTAAGGTCAAAGTTGGAAAGAAAAGGTTTCAAAAAGTCAAACAGGACTTATATTTTGGGACGGAGGGAGTAATATATCGATTTGTGGACATAACGTGGAGATGATACATTGTTAGTATCTTCGTATATTGCTGCACTCGGTTATGGGAAAGTTAATATGAGGGTGAATGGTTATAAAAAGTTAAATAAGAAAAAGTGCACTTAGTTAAGAAATATGGGTTTTGTTTGTAATAAAATAAGGTTATATTGTCAAAGGAGACTAATTCTTGAGATTAAATTCGCTGACCAAGTAAAAGTGAGGTCATTATCCCAGCTGTCAACTGATCAGATGGCTGAGATCATTCCTTTACCTCATAGGTTTCAACTTAGGGCCCCACTATAATACGAGACTGCCTTAACCCCTCAACTTTTGATCATACAGTTTTAATAAACATTTGCTCATTCAAACCCTCTCGTTATACGAATATTTTGCATCGCCGGAATCTTTGGTTGAATCACCGGCCAATCTATCCTTTTATCAGATCATTCCCTCTCCTCTCTATCTATCTATCAAAACCCCAAAAAAAAATTTGTTTTTTTTGAAGTTTTTTAAGGATTCGACTGGTGTTAAAAGGGATTTGATCTATTTTAGGTATTTATATACATCAATAAGGGGGGAGGGAAGTAAAAAAAAACAAAAAAAATAAATAAAAGTTGGAGTTTAGTTTTCTAGTGTTGAAAAATGGCGGCCCAGGATCAAGTTCAACCTCCGGCGGTGAGTGGTGGTGGTGCTGCTCAGCAGCATGTGCCGACTGCGTTGTATGTTGGTGATCTGGAGACAACCGTGACTGATATACAAGTGTATGATTTGTTTGTTCAGTTAGGTCCAGTCGTTTCGGTTCGGGTTTGTCGCGATTCTTTAACTGGAGGGTCGCTTGGTTATTGTTTTGTTAATTATGATAAACCACAAGATGGTTAGTTTTTCTTAGAAACATTTAGATGCTTTTTGTATTGCGATTGAGTCAGTTTAATTCTAATCAACATTGTGTGTTTAGGATCTGATACTGGTATGTTTGCATGATTAACTGGTTAAGAATTAAGATGTTGAAATTTGCTTCATTTACAAGTGGAAGATGTTTATCGAATCTTTACTAATTTTTGCTCAAGGCTCAAAAGAACAAATACTACTTCTCTGTTTAATCATCAGGACTTAAAGGTATAAACAGCCATTTAGCAGTATGATAGGGAACTTATCTAGATGGAATGACAAAAGGCGTAACCGTCTAATACATTTTGATGCAAGGAACGTTAAGCTAGCTTGGTCTGCGCGTTTCTCTAATGTCATCTTGGAAAAAGGGATAAGGGGTATTTTAATGAATTCAATGGAATTCTTTATTATGTGTTTTTCTCTGAAAGTGAAACATATGAGATTCTTAGTTTGACTTGAAATTATTTACATGTAAGCTGGATAATAGCAGGGTTGTCATTGACTCATTGAATCTTGAGGGCACGGGTTTTAGATCCACTTCTAGGGATGCATGGTTACATTAGGTCTCTAAATTTAAGAGTAAGCACTAGAGAGACAGGGCATGCTGAAAATAATCTAGTAAAACCACATGACCTGTGGCTTAACCTTGTTAGAACTTATAACTTAACCTTTTTATCAAGAAAAGGAATAACAATATCCTATGTTACCCGGACACGGCGGAATGGCCGGCATACCGGTGTCGATACGACGCGACACGGATCCCGGTACGGAATCCGGTCCGGACACGCCACTTTGGGCTTGGGTACGGCAACTTCATCTTTTTTCAGGCCATGTCGATCGGATCTTTGAAATATGCAGGAAATAAGCATCGGAGAAGATGATATAAAAGATGATCGGATAAATGATCGGAAATAAGCATCGGAGAAGATGATATAAATAAAAGAAGGATTTAAGAATGAAAAAAAAAATCACCGGATAAATGATCGGAAATAAGCATCGGAGAAGATGATATAAAAGATGATCTTTTGCAAAAAAGGAGGTTGAAGGGTTATGGTGTGTCAGATTCTTTTTTCTTTTTGGTGACATAGTGTATATAGTTGTCACGTGGGTTGTTGACTATTGGTTAGGTTAGGGTACTTCACTTTTTATTTAGTGTACTTTTTATTTTGAGAAGTTGTTGTACCATTTTATTGGTAAACTAAATGTAGTTTCGTAGACTTTATTTTTTTCCAAGAATGAGGTAAAGAGGATTTGGATTCCCAAAGTTTTTATATGTAATCAGTTTATTGAATATGTTTAAATTTGTTGCACGAATTATCTTTATGTATATTTTTTTAGGAAAAATTATTGCCGTATCCGTACCCGAGTCCAAAGTTAGGACGGTGTCCCCGTGTCCTAAATTTTTTTGGATGACGTATCCGACACTCGGATCCGTACCGGTATCGGATACCCGTACCCGTGTCAATGTAACAACAACAATATCTGCATGAGAGACATTGTCGCTATCCATTAATTGCAATTTAAGCCGGTTGCAGTTTCCCTTACTCTTTATGTTATGTTTCTGACAGCTGCAAGGGCAATAGAGGTTCTGAACTTCACACCTTTGAATGGCAAGGCCATTAGAATAATGTATTCTCATCGAGATCCTAGTGTACGCAAAAGTGGATCTGGGAACATATTTATCAAGGTATCAAAACCCTTCATGTACCGATCAGTGTCAACTTACTTATGGTCTTCTTTACTAATTGACTCTTGTTGGCAAATATGAATAACACAGAATTTGGATAAGGCGATCGACCAGAAGGCACTACATGACACCTTCTCTGCATTTGGGAACATTCTCTCTTGCAAGATAGCCACAGATCAAACTGGTCAGTCAAAGGGGTACGGTTTTGTGCAGTATGACAGTGAGGAAGGTGCACAAAATGCTATTGAGAAACTAAATGGCATGCTTCTGAACGACAAACAAGTATACGTGGGACCCTTCTTGCGCAAACAAGAAAGAGATCAGGCTGTGGACAAGACAAAGTTTACTAATGTCTATGTCAAAAACCTGTCAGAGTCGACCACAGATGAGGAGTTTAATAAGATATTTAGTGAATATGGACCTGTCACAAGTGCTGCTGTGATGAGAGATGCTGATGGAAACTCCAAAGGCTTTGGATTTGTTAACTTTGAGAATGCTGAGGATGCTGCCAAAGCCGTTGAAGCTCTTAATGGTCAGAAGATTGATAATAAAGAGTGGTATGTTGGAAAAGCCCAGAAAAAACATGAGAGGGAACAGGAATTAAAGCAACGATTTGAGCAGAGTATGAAGGAGGCAGTAGACAAATCACAAGGGCTGAACCTGTACATAAAAAATTTGGATGATACAGTTGACGATGAAGGCTTGAAAGAGTTGTTTTCTTCTTATGGTACTATAACTTCATGCAAGGTTTGTGGGTCTGAAAGCATCTTATTCTACATAAACTTTAGGCTTTGGAATTGGCTACGCTGAAATTTGCCCAATATCTCTAATTTTTTAACAGGTTATGCGAGATCCAAATGGAGCTAGCAAAGGATCTGGTTTTGTTGCATTTTCGACATCAGAGGAAGCTTCTAGAGCTGTAAGCAAACAGCTCTTTAATCATTCTTTTTTTTATCCCTCAATTTTTATTTTTTATTTTTTATTTTTTTTTATTATTTTTTTTTTTTTTATAAATCTGAAGTATATAACGCTAACTTCTTTTCTGTTCTTATAGCTATTTGAGATGAATGGGAAGATGGTTGGTGGCAAACCTCTCTATGTCGCACTTGCACAACGCAAGGAAGAGAGGAGGGCAAGGTTACAGGTATGTTCCCAGTCTATTTTTATGTTAACAGTATGGGAAGGGTCAAGATAAAGCGACCTTATTAGCTGAAAACTACTACTAGATTTTTTGATGTAATGTAGCAGGTGTTAATGTAGGTGACCAATGCGTTTTTTTTACTTTACTAAATATGTGTGCATAATATCCCTATTCATGGTTTTATATCTTCTTTCGAGTTAGCATATACAAATAAATGTTCGTATGACAAGTTGATTTTTCCATGCAGGCACAGTTCTCACAGATGCGCCCAATTGCAATGGCACCTGCTGTTGCACCTCGTATGCCTATGTACCCACCTGGTGGTCCAGGCATGGGACAACAAATATTCTATGGTCAACAGCCTACATTCATTCCTCCACAAGTAATCCCTCTTTCATGATTTATATTTTGTTGATACTTCATAAATTCATTTGGCTCGTTAAACACAGTTGAAAGTTTTAGATTTGATATTGTATGGCAATTTAAGAGTAAAACGTGTACCAACTAACGGACTCCTCTTTGTATCTTGGTTAGCCTGGATTTGGATATCAACAGCAACTTGTGCCAGGTATGAGACCAGGTGGGGCCCCAATGCCAAACTTTTTCATGCCAATGGTTCAGCAAGGTCAGCAAGGACAGCGCCCAGGTGGCAGACGTGCTACTGGTCCTGGTCAGCAAAACCAGCCGCCAGTTCCCCTCATGCAACAGCAGGTTTGTTCCAGTCTCATCTTGTTTCATTATGTGTCAAATCCAAGGGCATCTCCTTTTCACAATAATTATTGTATATTATATGTTACTTTTTTGTTATTATATTTTTACAAAATATTTTGTTGCCACGTATCTATTGAAAATTTTAAATTACTGGCCAATTGTTTATTTAAAAACACTGGGTGAAGAGTAAACCAAGTATCATATCGATATTGGACTCGTTTTGAAGGTATCAAAGAGATCTTTTTAATAATATACTATTTTATAAATGATTTTTTACACTTTTATTTAGCTTATTTAACTATTATATGATTTGTAAATTTGGGGTGAAGAATGGTGTTACAACAACATTGGCATAGAAAGTCGTGGGGAATACTATCCCATTAAAATTTACACCAAAACATGTTTTGGTGCATACTTGGGAATATGTAGATGGTCTACACGACATGTTTACCTCTGTTTGATTTATATTTTATTTTTAAAATTATAGATGATGCCACGTGGGAGGATGTATCGATACCCCCCTGGGCGTAATGCACCTGATGGTTCCATGGCTGGTATTGGAAGTGGAGGAATGGTTCCTGTTCCGTATGACATGGGTGGAGTCATGCCTTTGCGTGATGCTGCAATCTCACAACCAATTCCTATTGGTGCTCTGGCTTCTGCTCTTGCAAATGCTTCTCCTACTGAACAGCGGACGGTATGTTTATTTTACTTTTTGTTCATATCCACAAAATGACAAATTCTCATTAAGTTCGCAATAATTGCTTCAGAATTGATTATGACATAAAAGTTTTCGGGTTTTACATTGTTGAAAGAAATTATATTAATGGTTCTTGTTTGCTCAAAATTACGGAATTGGTTTCTCCCCAATACTAATACAGTTACGGTCTTTATAACTCATTTATAATCTCGCTTTTGGGGTACTAAATTTTCGCTGTTTCTTGTGAAACAATTTGTAGATGTTGGGAGAGAATCTGTACCCTCTAGTGGAACAGCTTGAGCCTGAAGCTGCAGCAAAGGTGACTGGGATGCTCCTGGAGATGGATCAGACCGAAGTTCTTCACTTGTTGGAGTCTCCCGAAGCTCTGAAAGCAAAGGTTGCAGAGGCTATGGAGGTTTTGAGGAATGTGTCTCAACAACAGCAGGCAAGTGGTGTGGCAAACCAAATGGGAGGCCTCTCGTTGAATGACGGTATTGTTTCCTAAATTTGCGGTGGCGTTTCGGAAGTAATGGAGTTGGAAGGTTTGTGACGAGACTTGATGTTAGTTTGGTTGGTTGGTTAGTAAGACGGTAAAAGATTGACTTGATTTTGGGATTTGGATAGTTGGATTTTTATGTTCTGTGTTGAAGATTTTTGGCTTTGACGGATTGCTCTTTGCGTTATTTTATTTTGGGATTTGAATATTTTATGGCTCTCCGCTGTTTCTGTGTTATTTGGTTTTATTTTTTTGGCATGAGTAACAAGTAATATCAGAGATTATTGACAGACATGTTGGTCTGTTAATTACTTTTGGTCTGATCTCATCTGTCGGTGAGATCTGATTCTTTTGCCCTAGCCTGTTCTTGGAATCTCCATGTCAAGATCGAGAATCTGAGTGTTTTAGAATCTGCCCCAGTTTGGATTTTGAAACGATCAAGTGATCGAGACTAGGGCAGTAAACAACCCGGCTGAACACATATGGAGCCTTGTAATTGCATGTGATATTAAAATAACAAATCATATTTGATTTTTTTAGGCGTAAATTTCAATACTTGCAAAAAAAGTCAAAAAAACAGTTTGTCGAAAGTATATAGAAGTGGCAATTTATAGGAAGATGATTTAACTCTTGTCGTGACGGTATGATTCTTTTTATGTAAAACTGTTTGTGAGATATTTATTATTATTTTTTTTAAAAAAATGATGAAAGTAGTCAAGATTTGTTTATTAGATTTTTAAAGAATTTGAGATATATATTGAACTTCTCTTAGATGTACAATGTTCAGTTGTTAGGATAATGAGATTTTTCGTGCTTGCTTATGTTTGTTCATCAAGGCATTAAATACACATATCTTTATAATATATATAAAGTAGTATAAAGGAAAAACCCTCAAAGTGGAAAAGTGAAAATATTAAGTAAACTATTTATGAAAACCATAAATTTTTATTATTCTTTTCATTTATAACCCATCTTATTTTATAGTGTTAAATGTTAATGTTTAATCAATGTTTTGAAAACCGCGTCTCTAATTGACCCGGTCGAGTCATCGGGTCAACCTGGTCTTCAACAAAAATTAAATTTATATATATTTGGAATGATCAAAAAAGTATATATATATATATCAAAAACCGGTTTGATCCGGGTCACTTCAAACCCGGCGAGTCTAACCGGGTATTCGACCGGAACCGATTCAACTGGTGGAACCGGCCGGATCGAACAGGGTTAATTTTCGTGCATAAACCTTTTTTTGTTTTATTATTATTATTATTATTATTATTATTATTATTATTATTATCACTATAACTATCTACCGCTATAAATCCCGTTGTCATCCACGAGTACTCGTCTAATATACGGAAATGAAAGAAAAACTATAAAACAAAAAGCTCATAATGAGTGAACAAGAAATGTCCACAATACGTTTCTTTGAATAACAAACTTGCATGTTAGAGAAAGGCAAATTTGCCACTTCTATGTCATTTTCAAATTTGCATATTCATCATCCAATTGTGTATGTGAATGCATTAATTCATGTAGAGTATATAGTCTTTATTATTATTATTATTATTTTTCTCACTAGTCACGCGCGCACGTTCATTATTTTAAAAGTCATCTGAAAAGTGTTTTTTTATGACTTAATTGAAAGAATGGCCGAAAATATAAAGTGTTGATATGGAGGGACTTCACATTAACTCATTTTTTTTTTATGAGTTTGCAGGCGAACAACAAACACAAACGGTCCGCGCACCTAGGCAAGTGAATCTATTAGTATCTGTATAAGCGGGCTGCGACATTATCAGCCCAGCTTTTGTAGCCGTTTAAATCTGTTCGCGGTTTCTAATGTAGTTACATCTTTGTTTTTGCTAATTATCCAGGGCTGCCTTCAGATTGTCTGTTTTGGGGAGACTGCTATCAGGTGTGTCGACATTGTTGCAGGTCCATTTGGTATGAAGAGCGGTTACCAGCTTATTCTAGAGATACATGACCGCGTTATCACTTACTATTTATAGAATTAGTTGAAAACAAATAAAACGCATGTTCTTTCACATACATGTTTCACATATTTTAAAGTTCTAGGACTGGACAAAGGTTTAAAACACCCACAGAGAGAAAAAAGGGGGAAAGTCACACTTACGTGCAACTACACCAGAAAGATTGTCGTATTTGAATTGCACAACAACAGTTGTAGAATCTGTGTTGAGAGATTATAGAATTCTATAATTTGCCACTTAATATCTAATTCGTGAACATATACATTGTTTGGCAGAACAAAGCTTGCTAATGGACTGCTTTCTGGCAAACATTATGTTCCGGCTGCGCAGATAGGTTCATATTATAAGCTAACTTTATATTTCAATATTCCATTTCATATTTATCCTGCCTTAATCATCATGTGTTCATTTAACACAATAATGATATGACAAACGCTGCGAATTCGTCTCCAAATGAAGTAACTTTCTGCCTAGATTTTTTTTTGGTAAGCCCATCTTTTTATTTTGCAATAGTGCATCTACTAAAGTAGTAACATAAGTTGTCAAAACCAGCATAGGAACCTGTTTAAACAGCCATTTTTTTTTGCTTTCTATACAGCATGTTAAAGCTCTAAAGATACATGTTCTGTCGCATCAACATTTTTGGAAGCGTTGCCCGTGGACGTGGCTTGAATATGTAAGCGGCCATAACTTGCTACTACTCATATAATTTCTGGATTTTTTTTGCCTTTCTAATCGTGGTATGTAACACCGTCTATAGGAAATGCTCACGTTCGAATACTTAATGAGGAAGAGGTTGTTTATAATCAACAGTTGCAGCAAATCGTAAAATCATTGCACTTCTGTTTTTTAAGCTATTAGTGTGTGCACTCCGTTTCTTTATATGAATTAAGAATTTGATGCATTTTTAAGACGAAACAAGGTTTGCGATAAACTGTATACCACGTTACAGATTGCATTAGGTTGTTCCTATGTTTTGGAAATGATGAACTGAATTGCTATCTTGAGAAATTGTTGTCAGGTTTTATTTCATTTGTTTTATAATGGGTAGATTTCGTGTGGGATGAAATCGGGTTCGGGTTAAGAAATTAAGACATCTTCATTTATGTGTGTTCTTTTCCTAAAATCTTTACGATAGATATTGCGACATGCTGGAGGTAGCAAATATAAACCATTTTCAAATAATCGAAAAAACCCGCCGTAGTTGTAAACTCAGTAGCCCATTTTCATATTGTTAGTCTTTCACTCTGTACATGAATGCATGGTTTTCTATATACGAGACAATAATACGCGTCTAACGACAACGGCTTATAATTCTTAACAAAAGTTGGTTGCGTCAATTTATGCATGAGACGCGACAACGACTTATAATTTTTAACAAAAGTCGGTTGTGTCAATTTAGGCGTCTGTATTTATTTATTTTTATATGAGTGTGGTTTAAAAATATCGGTCTTTTTCATACATCCGTACGTATTTTTTTATTTTAAATGAATTATTTTTAAGACGGTCATACATATTATTGGTGTTTCTGGTTTGGTGCATATGTGGGTCGTCGGCTGTTTAGTGGTAATAGTTCATGTGCAAATAGTAGTGTGTTCATTACTGTGTGTCCATATGTGGTTCGACGGCAGTTTAGTGGTAATAATTCATGTGCAAATAGTGGTGTGTTCATTACTGTGCGTCTATGATTATCTTTATTTCCCATTTAGTTGTATATACTTAAATTAAAAGTTTATACATTCAATAGAAAAAAAATAGTCTGATGAAAAAGTTTAAAGAATAGTATATGGTTTTGTCACCTCTCCAACTATCTCGTCATTATACAGGATTTTTTTTGGACCAAGTACTTTGAGGAGAAACTAATCCAATTCGGAGAAATGTCAAATGCGGGACTGCTCTTGATACGTGTGGGACTGCTCTTAATACGTTGCTTCAAATGTTTGTGTATATTGGTATTGTTAAAAGATGAAAATGCATCGGCTTTTCTTAAAGGTGTTTGAAAGTTGTTGTCGAACAACTTATCTGCTTATAGGGTTGAATTATATTTCAATATATTTTTACCTATAATTGTTGATTTTAATATATGAAAGTATTAAGTTTACCTATAATTGTTAAGTGTACTCCTAAAATTAAGTGTTAAAAGGTGCAAATGTATCAAGTTTACCTGTAATTGTTGATTGTCTATTGGAGGTTTATAAGTCGATTAACAGGTTGAATTATATTTTAACTAATTTTTAGTTGACTTGGAATGAAATGCACATAAGTGTCGTTCAGGGTGTATAGTGATCAGAACCAATCATGGTCGGGTTTTAATGAAACATTATGTAATGTATATTTATATAGTAATATGAGGGCTTGATTTTATGAAACACGTATTTTAACTTGTCAATTGTCAAATCTTAACTATTCTAAAGACAAATGTAAAATCCAAAAATGCTAGAGTATGTTTTTTTTAATGATAATTTATTCTAAAAAGACTAGCAATGTAACAGTACAAAAACAAGAAAATATGTCAATTTATTAATCGAACAAACATCTCTTCACAAATGATCTACTCTAACATATAATTTAACTCAAACCTTTTATGTACTCGCTCTTTTACATATGAATTCGTAAACACGTAACTGAAACATCATGTTATTCTTTTAAGACTCCTTTAATATTACTCGTCGCAAAAGTGTCATCAACATTGTATTATAATTAGTGTATATTGGAGATTAAACACAAATACGATTTTAGTCAGTTATTAAGAAAACCGTCCATCGGACGGGTAGAGACCTAGTATATAAATAAAGTAGTATAAAGGAAAAACCCTCAAAGTGGAAAAGTGAAAAAATTAAGTAAACTATTTATGAAAACCATAAATTTTTATTATTATTTTCGTTTATAACCCATCTTATTTTTATTCAGTTGTTAATGTTTAATCAATGTTTTGAAAACCGGGTCTCTAATTGACCCGGTCGAGTCATCGGGTCAACCTGGTCTTCAACAGAAATTAAATTTATATATATTTGGAATGATAAAAAAAGTATATATGTATATATATCTTGAAAACCGGTTTGATCCGGGTCACTTCAAACCCGGTGGGTCTAACCGGGTATTCGACCGGAACCGATTCAACTGGTGGAACCGGCCGGATCGAACCGGGTTAATTTTCGTGCATAAACTTTTTTTGTTTTATTATTATTATTATTATTATTATTATTATTATTATTATTATTATTATTATTATTATTATTATCACTATAACTATCTACCGCTATAAATCCCGTTGTTATCCACGGGTACTCGTCTAGTATACATAAACGAAAGAAAAACTATAAAACAAAAAGCTCATAATGAGTGAACAAGAAATGTCCACAATACGTTTCTTTGAATAACAAACTTGCATGTTAGAGAAAGGCAAATTTGCCACTTCTATGTCATTTTCAAATTTGCATATTCATCATCCAATTGTGTATGTGAATGCATTAATTCATGTAGAGTATATAGTCTTTATTATTATTATTATTATTATTATTATTATTATTATTATTATTATTATTATTATTATTATTATCAGGAGTCACGCGCGCACGTACATTATTTTAAAAGTCATATGAAAAGTGTTTGTTTATGACTTAATTGAAAAGAATGGCCGAAAATATAAAGTGTTGATATGGAGGGACTTCACATTAACTCATCTTCTATTTAAACATGGCTTAATCAAAATATTAAACAAACGGAACTTGAACACTTAACCTTTTGGTTGATAAGTTATCTTAGCTACATTTATCATACATGAATATCGCTAGGCCAGTAACCAATAACAAACTAACTAACAGGATATTCTTGTGACAGAGGATTAAGGTTTCTAAACATTGATAAGATATACAAAGCCTATGTTTTTGCCAAGTGAGAATATTACGCGTAATATTCTCACTTGACAGCCTCTCTACCTTCGGATAGGGGTAAGGCTGTCTGTATCTCACCTCCTCCATACCTCGTGAAAGACGGGATTGGGTACCGTTGATATTTTTTTTTACATGGTGTAAACATAGCAAATAATACTTTGACTATTTTTCTATACTTTCAAAGAAATCTAAAGGGATTTCTCTCGTATTTGTACCGTGGCTTCTTTCATTTCGAGTAACGCATTTTCAAAACATTTTGCTAAATTTTCGGGGTCAGGAATGAGATCTTTAGCAACTAGAATCTGCATATCAGCTTTTCCTGCATAACTCACCATATGCATTGTGATTGCCTGCATCCAAACAACATAATCATAAACACGCATTCATAAATATCAATGTTTGGGTCGTTTAAACTAGTTTAGAATTCTCGTACTTGTGGTAAGCTTGTTGATGTCACTCTGATGTATGTGACCGGGATGCCAGCAATCGTGAACTCTTCTCTAGGGCCCACAATATTTGATACCGTGAAAGACGTGTTACATACTACCCTGTAATTAATCAAGCTAGCATACTGCAAAAAGAATATAAAAACTATCAGTTGAAACTACATAGTGAAAAATGAGAATCCATATATGTAAATGGATAATATTGTTTTCGGTCCTTAACTAATTTTCTAAAATTAATTGACATGTAGTGTCATATCAACATTTCAATTTTTATGAACCTAAAAGTTATATAATCTTCCAACTGTTATAGCCATAGTTAACAAGATGGGCTAGTCACTTTCAAGTTTTAACCCGTTTGACCTATCCGACCCATTTGTAACATTTTCGTTAATCTGATATTTTTCCACCCATATTAGCCTATTAATAAATTTATACGTATAATTTGCTACCTCTAAGCATTAATCATCCTCAAAAACGCTACAAAATTGTTGAACAAAGAAATAAGAAAACGGTACGTAAGAAATCAAGTAATTTTACCTTTGCTCCTAAGAATTTCATAATAAAGTATCCAGTCTGGTATGATAAAAAGGCCTCCAAAGACAACTTCTTTCTATCTATCATTGCTTTGGCTCTCTTTAAATACTGAAGCGGATCGGAGTCATTTTTATGGTAGTAAACTGGTAGAAGCATAATACCGAACTTATTTCCCCACCCTAACCCTGTATTTTTCTTCATTAACTCTTTCATATCCTGTATAAAAATATAAATAAGTTTAGGCTTTAATCGTATAATATTAAATCCAAAAAAATGATATTTTAGGACATGTATTTGACGGGGTTAAGATATGGAACCTGAAGTCCTGGTGATGGTCTTAGATTAACCAATGCGACACCGGTGATTTGGAGTCCCTCTTTAAGAGCTAGGATATACAAATACAAGTAATTAACTTGGTAAACACGAAGAATGAACTTGAAATTGGATAATTTGTTACAGTTTAATGACTAATGTTAAAAGAACTTACACCCTGGTGACCGGTTGTCCAAATATTTTGATAGTCCTAATGATATAACGCCAAAAAGAACATCATTTATCGTCTGCATTCAGTAATATGTTAAAGTTTATGCCCATGACTATAATGGAATAGATAATCTAGCAAGATCAATATATATTATTTGTCATTAAGTTATCGCTTTTATTGTAACCAGTATTGAAAAAGATTAAGCGAAAGTATCTAACAGATTGTAACAAAATTTGTTCATCCAACTTGTAAAGATTAATTATCACGTCTGCAAATGTTCAAACTAAGATGGATTTTTTTCAACCTCAATAATCAAAGTTGTTAGGCTAGTCTTAATGGTTAAAATGTAGGCGTTGAAATGTACACAACAACAACAGTACCCACTCCGTTTTAGGGACAAGCGTTTAATTATATGTGTATTGTCTTGATATTATAAGTTTTTGCGCTAGGTTTACATGTTCTGAGCTAATTATCGTAAATAATCAATTTACACGAAGCATGACTAAGACATAAACTATTAAGCATATTTCTTTCGTTGTACAGAAAAATAACCATATATCCTGCAACCTAACATTTCTTGACATAACAACTAATATCTTCCTACTACCCAACTATAGATCTAAATTTTAATCCCTAAAAAAAACCTATGTACATGGACCATGTTAATAGTTCATAGCCTTCACCTACTTATGTAATCATATACATAAGATAGAAAAAAAAAAAAAAAAAAAAAAAAAAAAAAAAAAAAAAAAAAAAAAAAAAAAAAAAAAAA
>LBNU01030763.1:4824-27431 GCA_014162995.1 Artemisia annua | reverse complement strand
AAAAAAAAAAAAAAAAAAAAAAAATTTTTTTTTTTTTTTTTTTTTTTTTTTTTTTTTTTTTTTTTTTTTTTTTTTTTTTTAAAGAAAAATGGATGTTTGTTACTTAACATATCAAGTACAAAAGATCTTTTGTGACTCCGTTTTGTATTTCAAGAAGATACGTGTGACACGTATTAAATTCAAACTTGTGATTTAGAAAAAAAGATAATTTATAGTTACATTTGTTGCCGAAATCATCCGCAAAAATAGTTTAGGTACCTAATCAAGTGCATTGTTTTTAACTTTTTATGAAAGTAAAATATCGTTAGAACATGTACAATGCAAAAAACTAACAAAAGATTTTTATTTTATTATTTATTTATTTATTTATTCATTTTTTAAATTTTAAAAAGCTTTTCAAAAAGATTTTTATGCATTGCATTAAAAGCTTTTTTAAAAAGTTATTTACAAAGACTTGATGAAAAATTTCAGCTAAAAACTTTCTCTCTTAATGCATCAAGTCTTTTATATGCATTAAATACATCAAATTTTTAAACACTTGATACATTTCTCATGCTCTTAAAGGAACGTATCACCACATAGTCCACACGAGACACTAGAACATTTATAAACACTATTTTACTTATACTTTACACATATGAGACATATAATATACATTTCTTTTATATTAAAAATATATTTTTGTAAATTTCTTTTATTCAAATGATGCAAATACTGAAGTTATTTAGGAAAACAAACATATAATTAGGCGGCTTATAAGAACATTCACAATAGTGAAGTTTTTAAATATGTTCATAACATGTCAAATCATTAATATTTATAAAACTTTTAATACTATAAACTTATTACCACTATGTATAAACCTTTACACTCATATCAAATGTTCAATCATAATACACATGCATTAAATTATAAAGAGGTGAGAGATCTAGGATTTTGAACTTTTTCATGCTACATAGATATAAATCATAAGTTCACTGTGGTTTAAACAAACGATAAACATTTTTATAGGTTTAGACTCTTTTATAACCTTTCATAGTAGATGTAAAACTCGAAATATTTGAAACATAATTTTTGCACCATTTTGAAATTTTCCTAAGTTTGGATTATTTATAATATGTCAGTAAAACTATACATTGTAAAGTAATACTAAGAAATACGACTTACATATCTAAAGTTAACTAAACTAAACACTCTCTTATTCTTATAAGCATCACACGTCTCCGATGTGGGTTTCGAACCGAAAATTATGTTACTCCTTCACACGTTCTTTTGGCACATTAGGATAGGATCAAGGAGATTTTGACCAAGTAATATTATACATAAATAGAAGATTGAGTCTCCCATTCGGTTAGCAAAGATTTCGGCACTTCCCATATTATATTAAACGCTCCTCCTTATTATCCCTCACCAAAAATACAACTCTTAATTGTTTCCCTCCTCACCGAAACCCTAAAATCTGCCATTGTCACTCTTGTATAGCTCCTTAGAAATCAAGAAGAATAAGATTGGAAACTGGTTGTGGTCGCGGTGTTCTTGAGTTGCGGTGTTGAATTCGTGGGTCATTGTTCTTTCCTTTTTGTCCTCGGTATAACCTACCTAGAGGTTCGTTCATTTGTGGTTTACGGTTCGTGATTGGAAGGAGTTTTGGTTTCATCTGTTCGTATAGGTGTGGGTACTGAGATTCGATCGCGTTTCGTTGATCTATATTGTTCGTGTTCGTGTTGATGTTCATAATCGTGTTCGATTTCGATAACGATCTATTCTGTTTGGTTAGAAGGTAAACGTTTGAATCCCATGCACGTTGATTTCGATCTATAGCCTATTTCATCTCATAGTATACGTAAATTATTTTCGTCGTAAAATATGTTGCTTAACGGATATATAAGACTACCAATCGCTCTACATGATGAAACAAAAGATTCAACTTATGTTACTGAGTGAGGATAGTACTCATATAATCAAATTTGAATACATGATGTGTAAATGAATATCTGTATTTCTTTTTAAACAAATAATATAGTTTCTATACAAGGAAGGCAAAGTTCAAAAAGAAGCCATATAAGAAGATTATTTGTCCACTCACATAATAACGTTTATGTAATTAGCTAAATGAAAAAATAGTCGATCAGTTATAATCACTATTATTAATAAGTGAGGAAGACCTGTTATATATGTATGATGATAAGATTTTAGTTAATTTAGTATTACTAGGTATCTATGTAAAGTTTAAGAATGATGCCATGCACAATATTAGTTTTCAAAATATAACTTGGCCATGCAAGTGCTGTGTCGAAGATATAAACATATATTAAATCGAAATTAAGGTTTGGGAGTCGATCATGTTTTGTTTACTTTGCGTTGTGATTTTTGTTAAACAAATGACCATGGGGCGTATATATTTCTAAACGTGATAATAATATTTTGGGTCGTCGCGGTCTAAATTAAAGATGAGAATACGTGTATATATATATGTATATAAAACGACGGGGTCTAAAATTATCATTTTGATATAAAATTATAGGATAAACCTTAGAATAATTTTATTTGACATTTTAATATTTAATTTTTGATAATTTATATTTTGACCCTAAACTTTACTAAATTGTCGTACTTAACCCTAACTTATTATATTGGTCACTTTAAATCTTAAATATTATTTAATCGTCAATAATAACCTTAAAATATTAAAGTACTAATTCGGGAAAGTTACTAAATATGGTAACTTGCTAAAAATGGAAAGTTACTAAAAATGGAAAGCCAACTGAAACAAGTAATCAGATTTAAAACAAGTTATTAATAATTAGCCGGTAATTAATTCGTGTAGATTCGCTGATGAATGAGTGACTTCCTATTCTTATGTTATGATATGGTTTCGTTGGCGGTTTAAGGTACAAATATTCTGACCTTTCAGTAAGGTTTCTCATGACTCATGATCCGTTTTCTCTACCCCTACTCTGATTTCTGATCTTGGTTCTTCTGATGTCTCTGGTTCATTGACATTATGTTTTGTATGAAAACCTTTGAAAATATAACTTGATGATATGAGACAAACTATGTGGAAATGATTTCTTTAAATATGATACCAGACTTGTTTCAAAAGGAAATTTAAATAACTCCTGCTAAAAACATTTTAGAGAAATACCTTTATGAAAATCATGTTTTAAATAAAATGAAAACCTCTAAATCTGTTTCCTTATAAAAACTTTCACACTTGTAAACCTTGAACCATTGATATGAACCTTTGCTACCTTTCTTCTGATATTTTTCCTTTGTTTAGGATTCCCTATGCCATTGCTATGATCCCCTTTTCTATTTGAACTTTTGTTATCTGAACCACTTATTATCTGAATTTGCTATCTGAACCTTTGATATTGAACTTATGAAATATGAACCTTTGATATTAAACCTCTGCTTTATGAATCTGCTAATCTGATAAAATCTTATATACATATATATACCATCTGATATGATCTGTATAATCTGAACTTCTGTTTTATCTGGACATTTAAATTCTGATATGTAATCTGAACCTTTTAAATTAAACATTGACCCATTCAGTATGAAACCCGGGCTATCACTAGGCATGGGGGTTCCATGTCCGTGTCATTGATGCACCAGTGGCATGACGCATGTGTGGGTGAGTGATTTCTCACACCGTCCCTTTGATTATGGTCTGCACGTGAATGGGTAAGGGGCGAATGGATGCATCCTAGGTCTGTTATCTGTTATCTGTTATCTGATATCTGTTATTATTATCTGTTATCTGGTGAATGTGGCTGTGTGTGCAATACACGTCCTTCACAACCCATTGAGGTCACCCCTCTGTTTACATCTGTTATTCTGAGGCCTCCCCTCTGGATTGCATATGAGGCTGCTACTGATATTATCTGATCTGTTCTGGCCACGTGGTTGAAATACTGAATATGAAACCTAAACTTAAACTTTATCTGGTACCTTTATATTTACTTTTACACTTAACTTATATTTAATCCTTACATTACCGTTACACTTAACCTCTACATTTATTTCTACCTTATTTAACTTTACCTTCATATTCTAACCATGTTACACCTTTCTGATACTTATCCAATGCAACATATTCTGTCTTTCTTTTCTGTTTCATATTGCTTTGTTGTTATATCTGTTCACTGAGCTTTTTAAGCTCAGCCGCATTTTCTTTCTCCCGCGGCAGGTTTTAGAAGGAAGCTGGGTTATGGGTGAAGAGTGCAAATAGGAGCTTTTAGAGAGGAATTGCTTGATGAGTAGTGTCTCTGAAGATGCTTTAGATTAGTCTTTGTACATAGTTCTGATATTGTATTCTTTTATCATAGAACCTTTGTAACACTTGTATCCTTTTGTATCATTAAAGTTTATGCTTGTGTTTGTTCTGATTGACACCATGAATGTGACACTTTAGCCCTTGTCGGGTTGGGGTGTTACAGTAGATGCCATAAGTTTAGTTATTTCATTAAAGGTTTTGCTAACAAGTGCCACTTGACATAAGTTAACGTGTAGTTAATAAACACAAACTTTCTAATTTAACAAAAATGCATTAAACACACATTAAATAAACTGATAAATTACTATATTTGAACATAATTTTCACTTAAGTGAACCAATATATTTGTTTTATTTACATTTTAATACGTGCTCAATGCGCATATATTAGCAAAACCAATTTCATTAAATATGTGGCTTTTATGATAAAAGTTGAAAACTTAAGTAACCTATGTGTACATTAGTGTGTAACATTAGAGATGAGATAAAGTTCTAACTTCTAACTACTTGTGACTTTCTTAAATGTATCATTTCTAAGATTGTGAATAGGTATTTCTAGTGCAAATAAATACGTAGCGTATATGGAGCTTTTGAAAAGAAATATCTATAGGCTTTTTGACTTTCCTTCACATGAGTAGTTGCTTTTCTTTTTTTTCTTCTTAGAATCCGAGTATTAACGAAATTAACGCACATCAATCGCTCTTAACACTAGAGTAGCATTTTTTTCTTGAACAACTCTTAATGAATATTCAACCACTCGTTGTTTTGGGTAGTTTGTCTTTAGTTGACCATTATTACATGGTTATAATTTCGTCATTTTGCACCTTTTTCAAAAAATTCAAATCGGCAATTCATGTGTACCATATTAGAGTGTCGACTGATGTTTCTCCAAACATCTAGCTATAGACAATAAGTACCAATTTGCTCTTTAATACATGCATTTTGTTAATTTATATATGTTCTAGCTCAATGTTATTTGTGCTGAAATATGTTTTAGCTCAAAATACTAATTTGACCATGATAATGTAATTGTTTGGACCTTATAAGTGAGATAGTGTAAAAGGTGTGATTTGATGTAAAACCACCCAACAAGGATCTATTCTCATCTATTCTCAATGTTATTTTCATGTTTAACAAGAATCACGTGTGATTCCATAAATCGCATATGATTTGTATGTTAGGAATCACGTTCGATTTCATAAGTGATTTCATAAATTACATGTGATTTCATAAAATTACATGTGCTTTTAAAATTACAAATCACTTATGATTTCTCCAGACGAAGATTTCAATACTCATAAAAAAAAAGTCGAAAAGTTCGTCGAAAGTATATAGAAGTGACCTTATATAGAAAGATAATTTAATTTTCGTCGTGATGGTATGATTCTTTTCACGTAACGGTTAACGGTTTGCGAGATATTTAATTTATAATTAAAAAAAGCTAAAAATGTTTTTTTTTTTTTTTTTTTTTTTTTAATGGTCTTTTAATTTATTTTGATGGCCGTTATTGGTTCATTGATAAATTTGGGGTTCGAACTTTTCTCATAAATACTTAGCGAGCTTTTGAATTTTGAAAAGAAAGATCGATAAGCTTGTTTGACTTTCCTTCACATGAGTAGTTGCTTTTCTTTCTTTTCTTCTTATAATCCGAGTAATAACGAAATAAACGCACATCAGCCACTCTTAACAATAGTGCTTTTTTTCTTCAACAACTCTTAACCCCACTCAACCACTTCTTGTTTTGGTAGCTTGTCTTTATCGTCATTTTGCACATCTTTAAAAAAAATAAAATAAAATAAAATAAAATAAAATAAAATCGGCAATTCATGTGTACCATATTAGAGTGTCGACTCATGTTTCTCCAAAAATCTAGCTATAGTAGACATTTATGGCCAAATGCTTATTTTAGTTGAGTTAATTGTACCAAAATCTAAAAGAAATTATTTCTAGGGCCGAGCAACGGGTCAAACCTGACCCGAACCGACAAAAACCGATCCGACTCGAAAACCGACAAAGGAAAAAACGAACCGAGAATTAACCGATAAATAGCTATCGAAACAAAAATAAAACCAAATAAGATCGGTTCGGGTCGGTTTAGCTATTTCGAACCGAAAAAAATGTGTTTTGACCCAAACCAAACAAAACCGAACCGACAAAAACCGAAATAATTATATAAAACCGAAACTGAACCGAATAATGTCAGTTCGATTCTGTTCGACCCGGTATCGGTTTTTTTGTCGGTTCAGGTCGGTTTTCGGTGATTTTGCTCGGTCTAGACTCTAGACAATAAGCACCAATTTGCACTTTAATACATGCATTTTGTTAATTTATATATACCTTGATTTTATAGTCATCATATTTTTTTACAAAGTTTTTGTCTGATACATGTCTCTATGATTATGAGTTTACGTTGTTAAAGCATGTTCTAGCTCAATGTTATTTGTGTTGAAACATGTTTTAGCTCAAAAGTCTAATTTGACCATGATAATGTAATGTTTGGACCTTATAAGCGAGATAGTGTAAAAGGTGTGATTTGATGTAAAACCACCCAACAAGGATTTATTCTCATGTTTATCAGGAAAAAAACACTAGTTAGAGAGAAAATTAAATTTGGACGTTAAGATGTAATATTGTCTAACCTTAAAGGCGTGACAGTGTGACCTAGTGGTGGGAGCTTAGTATTCCCTAGTGGAGGTCTAAAGCTCAAACTCATAGGCGGCAACTTTGGAGCCAACCTTCTGTGGTCTATTTCTCTTGTGCAAATGATTTTGTGAGGCCGAGAAAAGGTGGACATCTGGAGAAATTGGTCTTGGGTTTAATTTCAACTCGTCTTGTTCGCAATAAACAACAAAACATTGCTTGAGATTGGTCTTCGGGGAAAGGTCAGTCGACACTTGCAGATGTACAGTGTTGGGTTTCTCCGCCGATGATTTAAAATCTTTGGAGAAAATTTACCCACGCCGAGAATGGGAAGTAGCTAGTAAATCCTCACATTTATGGCTTATCTCACTCCAGAGAAACTTAGGACAACATTAAGCAACTTAAGCTGTTTCAAAATGTGATAAGCCCATAAACCACTCAAAGTAAGCCCATCCAAACACTCACTAATAGCCCCATGATTTTTTTTCCCTCTATGCTACCCACATACTATACACCACTCAACAAGTGAACAAACAGTCACTGACTCAAGTTCCTTTGGCTCAATTTTGGCGTGTTGCCCGGTATGGCATTTGGCGCGGCATCTGTCAATTTTGGGTGCATTTGGCAAGTGAAAGCACACCATACCGTGTGCTCTAACTAAAATAAAATCTTTGTGAGGATGGAGGTAAGGTTAACATGAAATGGTTAGCATGGTAGTATTATTTTTGTTAGAGAGCACTTTCCTTTATTAAGGTTTTAAGATTAACATAATCAACCATGGCTCTTAAATGGTCCTTTATTGTTTGGTTTTTAACAGGTCGAATAGTAGCAAAAGTACCCGACTCCAATGCAAGTGCAAATGCCATCTGTTTCTAACATTTTCTTTTTCTGAATGGCAATTTATTAATGTAGAAATCAGGAGGGAAATAAATTTTGTATTAATAGGATTCAAGTACAACTAGCAACTTACAACATGTCTGTGTTTGGCAATCATTGACGGACCCACATGTATGCTGGGTGTGGCACGGGCTATACCCGATTTTAGGTCACAAAGTGCAAAAAGATTTCAAAACTGCCGTTTTTGTAGTATGTGCAACCCCCAAAAATTGTTTGCTACTTACGTTTCTTACATTGTAACTTTAGTTAGCCCAACATTTTTTTTGTGCCCACCTTTTTAAAAATCCTGGGTCCGTATTAGCAACACACGAGTTACGAAGGCTTGAGCTTTTAAAATAAGCTGACCTATAAAAAAAATTTGTTTCATGCACAACCTTATAGAAGCTTTTATAAGTTATAAGCTTCTATAAGCTCATGTTAATTATAAAATAAGCTTTGTTTGACACCAAGGACGGAACTTAATGGGGACCGGGAGGGGTCGTGGCCCCCCAAATTTTAGCCACAAGTATATTTTTAACCCTTACACTTTGTAGTAGTAGGCATTATTAGTAAGAATGTTAAATAAAAATGTAAATTGGCCCCCCTAAAAATAATACATTACAGCTTGACCTCTCTAATCAACCTTGTCAAGTTCTGTCTATGTTTGACACACAAATTTATTGAACCTTTTATAAGCTAGCTTATTGAAATGGGGTTAGGTCTTTTATGCATCACTAGAGCTTTTGTTTAGTCAAATTATTTAAATATATTTGAAAATATTATAGATGTGTTAGTCGATATATTATTTAGTAGATTGCGCTTTCTCCATTTAGATACGTCTAGCCCATTATAGTTTGTAGCTAGTAGGGGCGTTCACAATTAGGGTAATATCCACATGAACCGAAAACGGAAACTAAACCGAACAGAAAAAACCAAATCGAATTTGTAACCGAATCAAATGTGTCAAAACCTAACCGAACCGAATTAGATATTTAATTTTCGGTTCGGTTATAGATTTGGCAAACTAATAACCGAACTAAACCAAAAATCGAATTCATATAAATATATATATTTTTATATATTTATATACATAAGAAGGACATTAATTTTTTTTTAGTATAAATTTAACACCTTTTAAGCATGAAGGTTTTTTTTTTTTTTTTTTTTTTTTTTTTATTTTTTTTATTTTTTTTTTTTTTTTTTTTTTTTTTTTTTTTTTTTATTATTATTATTATTATTATTATTATTATTATTACTGTCTCCGTCCCATATTAAATGTCTTGTTTGACTTTTTAAAGTCTCTTTTTATCAACTTTGACCTTAAATATTTTTGTTTGTGTAATATAATACTTGATACAAAATATATGAATAGATTAAGCTTTAAATGTATTTTCATTGCATATAATTTTTATCAAATATTATATAATGCAAGCTAAATATATTTAAGGTCAAAGTTGATAAAGAAAGACTTTAAAAGTCAAACATGGACATTTAATATCGGACGGAGGGAGTATTATTTTTTTTAGACAAAAATCCGTATAATTAAATTTAAAAAAAGTATAAATTATGTAATTCGGGTCAAACCGAAAACCGAACTGAATTCAAAGTCGGTTTTCGGTTTGGTTTAGTACAATTTGAATTCAGTTCGGTTCTGTTCACTTTAGTTTTACCAAAAAAAAAATAACTTAACTACCGAACCGAATAAACCGAACAAACCTATAACTGAACCGATGAACACCCCTAGTGTCTAGAATACTCTATTGTAACTATATACTCGCATTGTTTTGGAATCATTGATACAAGGCACACAAATTACTAAACAAACATGGTATCAAAACCGTCTAAACCTTCTCATAGTTTATCTTTAATTCTCGTTTAACCCCCTACTTATCTCACATCTAATTCCAGTCACATCCCAAACCCTAATTTTTTCTTTTTCTTTTTTGTATGTCACGTATATTGTATCATGGTTAATGCAAACAACCCTCATATTACACACACTTCACCTCTATCCCCTTCTGATAAACTTATTCCTTTTAGAGTAACAAGCATCTTAAACAATGTCCTAATTTTATGTTAGAAAGGATTTAGTGGTCTTGTTGTTTGGTGATGAGTCTGGTGAAAAGGTAAAAACTAACTAGGCGTTGAGGTTGCGTGAAGTGCCTTATAACTTGCTAATGATGCACTTAGCCACTTACACATGTACGTTGTTAGACCCGCGCTTTGCGACGAGTGTTTAATCATATATCATTGTAGTAAAAATATAGTCTTATTAGGGGTTTGGTTTGTTTATATTACGAAACTTAAAAGGATGTAAAATTGAGTTTAACCGTGGGTTAATTTTTTTTTATATTACTAATTTAAGAGGATGCGAAATATGAATATTAATAAGTTTAATGAGAGTTTGTATTTTTAGCAAAACTTAATAGGGTATCTTGGTATTACCAACCAAGGACTACTACCCTAGTTGATACATGTTAGACTTAATTACTTAAATGGTCTCTGTGGTTTATCGGTTTTAACGAAATGATTCATAGATTTTTTTTCCAGATCATCTGTTTTTGGTTTAGACGCATAACGGGTTTCGTCATTTGACCACTATTCCCTCAGTTGACCTGTAAAATGCTTGTTTGATGGGGTAAAATGACAAAAACACCACCAGCACCACCACCGGTCACCACCACCACTATTTACTAACCATTAATTCCGACCACATCTTCATTTACTTCTTCACTTCCACCCGCCATTAATTCATCTAAACCTTTTTCCTAATCTACAAAGCCAAATTAACACAAGCAAAATGCACACACAACCCGCCAAAATATACAAGTTCGAACACATATAAATAAAAAACACCACATATTTGTTGAAACGATATCTCAGGCAACCCAAATCAAACATAAGCAAAACACATACACAAAGCCACCAAAATATACAAGTTTGAACTTTGAACACATAAAAATCAGAAACGCCACGCTGAAGTGACTAGCACGCACAAACAAACATAAACAAATAGATTTGCGCGCACACACACAAATTTATTTTTTTTTAATTTTTTATTTTTAATAACGAACCGAGGTTTGTTAAGCTGGTTATGGTGGTGGTTATTGAGCCGCCGGTGTTAGGTTGTAGGCCAGCTATTTTTAAGGTGGCTAGTGTGGGGCATTTAAGAGAGAGAAAAAGTGAGAAGATTAGATGTGTTTGTGTGTAGACTCTAGAGAGTGAAGATAAAAGAGTTGTGGGTGGGTGAGTTGGTGGGTTTTTAGTTTTCTTTATCCAAAAAGATAATGTTAAATGACCAAAGTAACCTCTCATTTAACAATCAAAATACCAGATTTGGGGTCAAAGGATTAAACCCGTTACGAGTCGAAACCAGAGTATCTGAAAGAAAAATAAAATAAAATTCTATAGACTATTTTCGTTAAACCCAACAAACGACATGGACCATTTTAGTAATTAATTCTAAGGGAGTGTTTGATTTGTTAATCAAAATCACTTTAGGAATAGAAATTGTAATGGGTTTGTAAACTCACCGTTGGGTATGAGATCCCCTGAAAGTTACTAATAGTAACTCGAACAAGCTATAATTTACTGCATTTCCGAGGTTAGTAAAAGTATTCATTTTCATATGTTGGGTTAATATTTTACCCAAATATTCCCCACAAGTATTTGAACATAAAATAGCCAAATCACTCACTGAATAAAATAGCAAATTGCTATTTCAATGAGTGACATATAACCTTTAACACAAACAAGTCACTGAGTGAACAGTCACTCAGTGAGTTACCTTCAAGATGTTCGGATCGAGTCTAAAAAGAAAGACTCAATCATTCAATGAGGCGATACTCAATGAATGATCCCTGAGTCAAAGAAGAAGGTAATGGAGTCAGTGAGTGATGACAATAACTCACTGACTCCCTGAAGCTATCTCTGAACAAACATGCTCCCTGAGGGTGTCTCATACTCCCTGAGGGCGTCTCATGCTCCCTGAGGCATTATGACAGCAAGTACAAAAATGGAGTCAAAGCAAAGTACAAGAATTGCCATTGAAGTGGGAATATTGTTATGACACTTCAAAAGAGATGTTGGTGCTTTTCCAAAAGAAGAAAAGGAATGGGGACCACCAAGAAGTGGATGACAACTCACCCATCACATGTTTACTTGTACTTTTCCACCTATATACATGTATATTGTAATAGAGATAGTTATCCATCCTAAACAAACACAATAATACTTAGTATTAGTTGATAGGATGATCCTCTCATTGAATCTCAAGCTTAGCTTGGATCAATGAGAGTTTATTGTCATTCTAACGGGGATAATATACCGAAATTATTCCCGTAAAGAAGCTGAAGATGTTATCATGTAGTCATGTAGGAATTGAGTAATCTTGTAACAATTGTTCATAATTATTAATGAAATTGTTCTTCATTTATTATCAAGATTTGCTCAAATTCCATGGACCAACAAGTGGTATCAGAGCCTAAGGTTCATTCTTATGAGCCAGATCCATGTTTGATTACTGATAACATTCTTCAATATCAAAAAATAAATGTAATCTTCAAAAATCTGCTACTGGTGTAGCAATTTTTGAGGGGGAGAGATACATTTATTTATGGGTGACAATATATACCTTTTCCCTAAACCCCACAAATACCACCACACATAACCTTATCTTATCCAAACACCACACCTTATTCTCATCACACAAAACAAAAAAAAAAAACCTCACATACCCACAATTCGATCTAATCATATCTATCACAAATCCTCTCTAAAAAAAAACACCAATCGATCTACAAAAACCCAGATCTATACAACGCACACAAACTCACATCACCAAAAACAAACCATGTTTCAAAAAATGAAAATCCAGATCCCCGTCATCTTTATAAAAAACCCAGACTCAAATCCACACCAACAAAAACCTATATCCTTTAATCATCACCAGAAACCAACACACAAAGTATCTTCAAGTACTTTACATATCAAAATACGGCGAACAAAAATCCACACATCACCATACTACCGAAGCCATGGAAACAGCTCCGGCAACATCTCCAGTCAAACAAGCCACAAAAGGAGTTGGCTATAAGTTTCAGGTAAGAATGATTGGGGCAGCTGAGATAGTAGATAGATTTTTGATTAGATGAAGTAAATATTGTGTCATGGGTTATATGATGTTGAGTCGCGTGAAGTCAATCGACTCAAAAAAAACGAATAGGCAGTAACTTGTTCGTTGAAAGATATTGGTAAAGGGTGACTGAGAAATTTAATTTTTACAGGGAGTGATAAGAAATTGGAATGGGGCTGACAAGAAGCTTTGTTGTTGGGTTTATTCAGTTTTAATAGAAACTGAGATGGAGTTTAGATTCGAATGTGGTGTTTGGGATTAAAAAGTTCAGGTTGAATCGGAACTGATGGACTTCAGTATGAGTGTTGATATGATTATTTGTTGTTTGAGTTGTCTGTCGCAAAGGTTGAATCAGAACTGATTAGTGGGTTTTAGGCTGAGTGCTATGATAGCAACTCATGAACGATGAAAATTAAAGATCAGGGTGTGCTGAAAAATCGGGGTATGATGATCTCTTTTGGGTTGAGACTGAATGAGCAGTGAAAAGAATCAGTGTGTGATGTTTGATCAGGTGGTATGGGGCGTTGGAATTATGAGTAATAAGTTGTGTGGGTTTCGACAGCCTGGTGCCTGATGAACATCAGGGAATTTTGAAAATCAGGTTGAGAGGCAAAATAGGTGATAGTGCTTATCTGTGCCCCTGAAAAAGTCAGGGTGTGGATGAGATTTTTTGGGCAGAGATTGTGTGTACTCAGTGAGTGATAAGGTTAGGGGTAAATGATAATTTTATCAGGGTGTGAAGATTTGTCTGTGATGACAATAAAAACCGAGGTTATTGTAAAACCCAGGGGAACTGAGAAGTGCCACTTGGTCTGATATAAAAATTGTATCAGGCGATAAAGAGTGGTAAAAAGGGAATGTTAAGGAGAGGCATTTGCAACTATCAGTGAATGTGTTGTAATACCCGAGTCCCTGAAAATGGGAGGGATTCAGAGAGAGGGAAGTTAAGGGTGTGACAGGCTAAGCCTGATGTTTATCAGAGTGGCGCAGCAGAAGCGTGGTGGACCCATAATCCACAAACTCTGAAAATTCAGGGTCCTTTAGGTTGCTAAAACTAAGGATGAGACGTTGCAACATCAGGGAATGTTAACGGGTCTTTCAGGCCGAGGTTATTACAAGTGTGGGAAAACTAAGTGGGCCTGAAGCTAGAATGCATCAGGGAGTGTTAACGAGAGGATTGGTCTTTCGGGTTAAAACCTGAATAGAGGGTGAATAGAGGGTGTGATACTAATCAGTGTGGTTGATGAAACAGTGATGTGTTAAAGTTCTCATCAGGGAGTAAAGTGGAGTTGTGAAGAGATCAGTGTTTATAACGAACCCCTTATCCTGAATCCTCTCAGTGAACCAGTCACTAAACTAACCGAACACTGATAATGAACCCACTCCCTGAACCTCCAGGTCACTGAACCCTCAACCTCAACTGGACACTCAACTAAACCCTCAAACCTGACCCTCTTCCACTGAACCGCTGTGTGGAAAACTAGAAGGGGGGGTTGAATAGTTTTACGTCTTTTTAATTTACAAAAACTTTGTTTATGAAAACACCAATTCAAACTTTATGTGATACCAAAAGACTTGCACAATTATAAACAATGATATCAACAAGTATATAATATGACAAGNTAATGAACCCACTCCCTGAACCTCCAGGTCACTGAACCCTCAACCTCAACTGGACACTCAACTAAACCCTCAAACCTGACCCTCTTCCACTGAACCGCTGTGTGGAAAACTAGAAGGGGGGGTTGAATAGTTTTACGTCTTTTTAATTTACAAAAACTTTGTTTATGAAAACACCAATTCAAACTTTATGTGATACCAAAAGACTTGCACAATTATAAACAATGATATCAACAAGTATATAATATGACAAGTATGTAAGTAAGTAAGTAAGTAAAAAGATAGAGATGGAAGGATGGCACCGTGAGACAAAGGATTTATAGTGGTTCGGCTACGAATCTCCTCTTTGTCCTACTCCACTCCCCGAGCACCTAACTCGGGAGTTTTCTTCACTATGTCAACAAGCTCCCTTATGGCGGAAAAACCTTACACGACTTTTGCTTACACCAATTTACAACACTAAACTAAATGTCGGGTCCTAATCCTAGCTAGAACCAATCTCACAACACACCACAACTTATCACTACTTCTTCACTACTTGTACACACCTCAACTTCTTCACTACTACACACCACTTCACTACTTCACTACTTAATCTTCTTCTCTACCCAACTTCTATTCACAACTAGCTCTCCTAGAACTACTTACTATAAACACAACACTACTTCACAAATGCTATACACAATATGCACAACAAATATACAATACTTCTTAAACTTGAGGTTGAAGAAGTATTCTTCTCTTGCACTTTGGATGAGGATGGATGATGAGGGATTGAATCACTTGAAACAAGGATTAATAATCAAATGATCAAAGGGTTTTAGAAGATGTTTAGCGAGATTTAGATCTGAAAATTTTCGTGCAAGAGGTGAGAAAAATACCAGGTTTGAGGTGGTATTTATAGGAGAAAATTTCTGACAGAATCTGACAGGGGAGCGTGGCCGGCCCCCTTAATTCATGGCCGGCCCCCTTAAAATTAAGGGGGCCGCCCAGCTGTAACGGCCAGATTTTCTGTCTTTTAGTGGGGAAAGTTTATTTGGTGAAAAACTAACTGATTTTGGTTAAAAATTTGAATTCATATATTTAGTATGATTTAAACATTTTCTTTTATTACCAAAAGTGTTTTTCAAAAATATATAATATGTTTATATTATTAAATAAACTTTGTAATAATTAATTAAATACCCCTTTGATCATGAGATGTATTAAGCACTTGTTTATTCATACCTTAAGTGATTAAGTTGGATAAAATGATATAAACTAGCTTAATACTTGTTTACGTAGTAATCTTACATTTAATGATTTTACATTTTGTGATCGTCAAAACGTAGAGATATCGAAAAATATAAATAACGTTTTTATGCATTATTTATGTCAACACGCTGAACCCGGTCACTGAACCCCTACTCACTGAACCTCGGTCAGTGAATCTTTGTCTCTAAACCAGGTCACTGAACCCTGGTTATTGAAACCCCTGAACATTACCCACTGAAACCCAGTTCACTGAACTCCCCTGCCTGAACCCCTCTCACTGAACCTGGTCAGCGAACCTTACTCATTGAACCTACCAACTGAACCCTCAATCCCTCATTTAAAACCCAATCACATTAGGCTATTTGTATGTTCAAATAGGGGGAGACTGTTGGGTCAATATTTTACTCAAATATTTCCCACAAGTATTTGAACATAAAATAGCCAAATCACTCACTGAATAAAATAGCAAATTGCTATTTCAATGAGTGACATATAATCTTTAACACAAACAAGTCACTGAGTGAACAGTCACTCAGTGAGTTACCTTTAAGATGTTCGGACCGAGTCTAAAAAGAAAGACTCAATCATTCAGTGAGGCGGTACTCAATGAATGATCCCTGAGCCAAAGAAGAAGGTAATGGAGTCAGTGAGTGATGACAATAACTCAATGACTCCCTGAAGCTATCTCTGAACAAACATGCTCCCTGAGGGTGTCTCATACTCCCTGAGGGTGTCTCATGCTCCCTGAGGCATTATGACAGCAAGTATAAAAATGGAGTCAAAGCAAAGTACAAGAATTGCCATTGAAGTGGGAATATTGTTATGACACTTCAAAAGAGATGTTGGTGCTTTTCCAAAAGAAGAAAAGGATTGAGGACCACCAAGAAGTGGATGACAACTCACCTATCACATGTTTACTTGTACTTTTCCACCTATATACATGTTTATTGTAATAGAGATAGTTATCCATCTTAAACAAATACAATAATACTTAGTATTAGTTGATAGGATGATACTCTCATTGAATCTCAAGCTTAGCTTGGATCAATGAGAGTTTATTGTCATTCTAACGAGGATAATATACCGAAATTATTCCCGTAAAAAAGCTGAATATGTTATCATGTAGTCATGTAAAAATTGAGTAATCTTGTAACAATTGTTCATAATTATTAATGAAATTATTCTTCATTTATTATTAAGATTTGCTCAAATTCAATTGACGAACATCATACAAACCAAACGCCTCCTAAAATAACCCGAGAATAGCCCCACAAATTTTGTTTCCTTTAGGCTACCCACATGCACCTACCCCTCACCACTCAAGAGTGACACTGAAGCACTGTTTCATCTTCTCCTTCATCTTATTCATTTCTCAAGGTTTGCTCTCAATTCTTCAATGAGATGTAATCTCTAGTTTGTATCACATTATACTATTTATTGGGTTAGAATTTTTTTAACTGTATAGTAGACCACCTTTTTGAGGATATATTTAATTAAATGTTGGTTGGTATCTTTTTTGTTAGCATGATCATTGTTTGAACATTATGGTTATCTCGTTTATGTTCTGTGTTTCTGTTGGCTCAAACAATCAAACCCCGTAGATTAGGGTTTTTTTTTTTTTTTTNTTTTTTTTTTTTTTTAAAAGGAAGGTCACAAAGCATGTTTACTAACAAAATAATAATAATAATAATAATACAACTAACATTTGATACCATTCATGGATTCAGACAAGAGTTCTTGAAACATGTGTTTTTTTGTATTAAAAAACCATTATCAGTGTAAATAAATCACATTTCTAGGAAACCAACATTTGATTCCAAATAGATTTGTTAAAATATGTACACTTTTTATTATAATATTATAAGTGTTGATTAAAAAATATTTGAAAAGCTAACAATGGAATCTATGTTGTCCTTAATGGTCTCACACTCTTGGCTTATGTGCTTGAAGTAGTAGGAACTAGGAAGTGTGTGCAAAAATGTTAAGGAAGATCTTTGAAAGTAGAGGTAGCGCATTGCTGCGGCTAAGATTGAATCAGAGTCGTCGTTGCTTGACGAAGCTAGCATACGAAACTGCTGAAAATGACCACCAACATTTTGTTCCAAAAATGCCGGCGTTTGACTACAAGCCTCCACCGTATGATGGACCATCTGCTGCTGAGATTCTGGCAAAGCGTCAACGCCACCTTAACCCTTGCATGACTTACTTATACACGAATCCTGTATGTCACTTTCATCTCGATTTAATTTGTATTTTGGAATATGTGTTTGTTTTAGATATGTGAAAAGAATGCTTTCCACAGTTGTATTTGGTAGATGGAAAGATGCAATACTTGTTCGATGAGAGTGGGCGTCGGTATTTGGATGCATTTGGATGTATTGCAACTGTGAGTTGCGGCCACTGTCACCCTCAAGTTCTCGAAGCCATTCTAAACCAAACAAAGAAGTTGCAACACACGACTGCTTTGTACTTAAACAGACCTATTGTAGATTTTGCGGAAGCACTTGCATCTAAAACCCCTGGGGATCTCAATGTAATTATTTCACTTGATCCCTATCATAAGTTTATTAATTTTACGGATTTCGTATATCAAGTTCAGATGTCTTCTGATTCTAAAGTTTCATTCATGTTTTAGGTTGTTTTCTTTACAAATTCTGGGACGGAGGCAAATGAGTTGGCTTTATTGATTGCTCGGCTGTACACCGGTTCTCATGATATAATTTCACTTAGAAACGGATATCATGGAAATGCATCTGCAACCATGGCTGCTACTGCTCAACGCAATCACAAATACAATGTTTTACAGGTATGCTTAAAATTCTCATTTTTAGCATGCCAACTCTTATCCTGATATATATTAGTTAGGAGAAATTTGTGAAGAAATGTATATAAGTTCAATTTCCGACCAAAAAAAAAAGAAGGGAAAGTTAAAATTTTGACGCCATAAACTTATGTGATTAACTAACTGCTATCTATAGCTAAATAATACTTGACTCGTGTGTGGTTTCTTGTAATTTAACAGACTGGAATTCACCACGCATTGAACCCAGACCCGTATAGAGGAATACATGGTTCAGATGGACCCAAATATGCTAAAGATGTTGACGAGATCATTATGTATGGAACTAGTGGCCGTATAGCTGGTTTTATCTCTGAAGCAATACAGGTGCAGTTTGGCATTAAACGAAATGAGCGCTAAAATGTTACTGTAATATAGTTTTTTATAATATGGTCCTGTGACCTTTTGGCACATAATTTTGCAGGGTGTGGGTGGAGTATATGAGTTGGCACCAGGCTATCTCCCAGAAGTCTATAATAGTGTTCGAAAGGCAGGAGGGCTTTGTATTGCAGATGAAGTTCAGACGGGTTTTGCACGCACAGGAAGCCATTTTTGGGGGTTTGAAGCTCAGGGTGTTGTGCCTGATATTATTACACTGGCAAAGGTACATTTTTCTACTGTGCCAGATATATAACATGTTTCTGAGT
Organism: Artemisia annua; assembly: GCA_014162995.1. Taxonomy (NCBI): domain Eukaryota; kingdom Viridiplantae; phylum Streptophyta; class Magnoliopsida; order Asterales; family Asteraceae; genus Artemisia; species Artemisia annua. Next base: position 8,140 of record LBNU01030763.1, on the reverse strand, counting down.
GTAAATGGTTATAATGAGAGGGATAGTTTCGACCCATTTGCTTATGAGTGGGTGATAAAGGGTTTTTATTATATATCTAATAGGTCAAATAGGCAAATTAAAAAATGTTTACCATAAAAGGAAACAGCCTCACCGGTTCTGAAATTGCTGAAATGTTTGTATTTTTAATGCCTAAAGCCACCCAAATCATCTATCGGTATCGGTGGCAATTTTGACTCATTTATGTATGGGTCAATTCAGGTAACGTGTGTATGGATATATTTGTTTAATATATTCTCACGTGCTTTTGCACATTGTCATTGTTGTGGGATTTCAGGGAATTGGAAATGGTGTTCCACTTGGTGCAGTGGTAACAACTCCTGAGATAGCGAAAGTGATGACTAGTCATGGTTATCTTAACACGTTTGGTGGGAATCCCGTGAGTACGACTGCTGGTTTAGCAGTTCTCAAAGTAATAGAGAATGAAAAGCTTCAGCAGAATGCATCAACCGTAGGAACATATCTAAAAAACCAGCTTCTAGATCTTAAAGAAAAACATGAAAGTTAGTTTCATAATATTTCGTATTCTGATTATATGAAATGATATCTTTTATTTTAACATGGTATAGTGTCTTGTTGCAACAGTTATCGGTGATGTGCGGGGAAGAGGGTTTCTGCTTGGAATTGAACTTGTAACGGATCGTGAGTTAAAGACTCCAGCACCCCTGGAAACTTTGCATGTTATGGAGCAAATGAGAGGTCTTTTTCTTCTGCCAGTTTGTAATATCATCAACTAGTTAATATTTTGGGTATGGGTCAAAATGGGTTGGGTTGGTCAACGTAAAAAGAAATTACATCTAAAAGATTTCAGACATCTTTATGCAACAAATATACACTTGCAGCGATTTTTGACCATTTCCTTTTAGGTTAATCTTATTCTCTGTGTTCTTTTACCCATTGTAAATAAAACATAACCCCAATCGACCCATTCAGAAGAAATGAGTCAAAGTGTCTCATCTAACTCTTCTTCACTAGCTACCTTTTTTTATGCCTGCTCACTTGGTTGTAGATATGGGAGTACTAATCGGGAAAGGTGGAGTTCATGGGAACATATTCAGGATCACACCAGCCCTGTGCTTCACAAAAGAAGATGCAGGTTTCGTATTTTTTCGCTACTACTTTTTGTATAAAAATATTAAAATGGGTCCACTTTTGACTTTAAAAGATAAAATATCATGATTTTGCAGCTTCAACATTGACAAAAGAAAATATTTATAAACATTTAACCATTTAGAGCTTATCATAATATATACATTTTTAAAGATCAAATATAATGTGGATTTTAAGTTTCTCGATCTATGCTTTGTAGATTTTCTTGTGGCTACAATGGACTACGTAATGTCAAAGATGTGAAGCCAGCGACACCTGCATAAGCTGCTACTAATTTGCACGCACATGGTAGATTAAACTTAGGTTGTGTAGCTTCTTTGTAGATCTTGAAACTGTTACGTTTTCTTTATAAGCTGCCTAGTTTTTAATTTGTTTTAGTAATAAATGTAAGTTTATATCTGCCATAGTGCTATTAAGATTCATTTGCTTATCATATGCTTGGTATATTTGTAGTTACTCATTTATCTAAATGCCGAAAATACCTCGGTCTAACTGTAGTGAAACTCATACACGTATGATCAACTACTTGTGCTTGCTAGTGTCTATTCAACCAATTTAATACCAGAATCTCGAACGAGGAATAAGAGTTGGAACATATGCATAACAAGAACTCTTGGACATACTACAACATTCTTGATTGCTGTCGAGCAAACAATAACTACAAAAAAGTTTCACAATAGCTAATAAAGATGCATCACCAGTCGTCAGAAAAAGCATAAGACCGCATGCAATATAGCTATATCGACGCGTTTGTTCCTAGTTGGCACCCCATCAGCATGTCGAACACTAATAACATACCCTCTTGACCCACGAATCTGCGAAGGAATTTTGGGAGAACTTGGTTGATGGAACGACCGAGTACGTTGTTGTAGTTGGTTGTGTGAGAGTGTGCGAATTTTTTGGGGTATATTTGTGTATAAAGTGGTTATGTTGGTGGTTGATGAAAATGTGATGTGGCACTGAGTTGACGGTGATAATGTTGGTCATCACTACATGCAGGCTAGGTATAGCCTACGTATAATCCTTCAAGTGGTTGGTTAACTAGACACCCTTGCTGTTTTGCTTCAAGTGGTTGATTTTCGGATTCAGTTAAGTCTCATTATACTGCTATATGCACAGTATAGCATATAAATGGATCAATTTTAATTAGTAATCTTATTTTCTAATCATGTGATGATGACAAGTGGGGAAATGAAGAGTGGAGATGATAAGTGAAATGTAGAGGATACGTTCTCTTTCAAGTTTTCAAAACCTAATCTTGTTAACAGCCGCCAAGTTCTAACCCTTTCTCTAGCCGTTGGCTTTGGTCGTTGCTTCGGAGGACATCCCTACAACTATCCCATTTGTACATTCCTTTTACCTTCAGGTCGTCTTATTCCTGCAAGTGGGTCAGGGTCGGCTTCGTTTATCTCTGAAAGACTAGCATAGGGTCATGAAGTGGTGAGGTCGTAGGTTCAATTTGATGTGTCGTGTATCAGGTTGATTGTAGTTTGGAATGTCATGGTTCAGGCTGGTGTTAAGATTCAGATCGGTTGTGTCGTGGTCTCGTGGATGAGAGATCAGAGTTTCATGGTTCAGATTAGAGTGTTGTGGTTCAGATGAGAGTATTGTGGGTGTCATGATTCAGATGGGATTGTCGTGGGTGTTGTTGTTCATATGGGAGTGTCGTGGGAGTCGTGGTTCAGATGAGAGTGTCATGGATATCGGTTTTAGATGACAGTGTCATGGGTGTCGTGGTTTAAATCGGTGGGTTCAGGTTGATGTCGTGGTTCAGTTTAGGGTGTCTTTAGATGAGTGGGTTGCTAATTTAGACTGATGGTGTCTTTGTTGAGATGAGTTGTGTTTGTAAGAGCACGAATAGTGGTAACACGAGTTATAACTTAACTCAGTGTCACGTAAACGCCACGTCAGCTTTAACACATTAACCTAACTCACAAAAAAACACCCACAACAATAACTCAGTTTTAATTCAGCTTTAACTCAACTATTTTCAAATTCAACCCTCAACTAAAACTAATATTTCATTTAATAACTAATAAAACACAACTTATATTAACACTTAAAATTTAAACATACATTAAACAAACTACAACAAACTACAGCAAACATGAAACATAAAATACGATAATTAAACATAAACCTACGATAATTAAACATAAAAATACGA
>LBNU01030757.1:71585-86224 GCA_014162995.1 Artemisia annua | reverse complement strand
AAACAATAAAATTCGTCCTATATATATAGAGAATACGGGCTGACGGCGTCAGCCCAAAGGTGTGACGCCGTCACGCCAACGATTAGGGTTTTGTGATGGCCTTCTTGACGTCGTCACGCCGCCTTGTTCCAGATCTGACGGCCTTCCCTGACGCCGTCACCAAACTAAGCCAAAAACTCTCTGGCCCGTCATGAGTAACTTCCAATTTCTTCACTTCATTTGTTCCTGACGTCGTCACGTTGAAGCTTGTGACGCCGTCACCTTCTATGCACTTTAGGGTCTTTTGAGATTTTGTTGTTTTCCGCACTTTTTCACTCCAAAAACGCCCGAAAATGCTTCTTTTGTGATTTTCTCCTCAAAAGTACCTAAAATGAGAAAAGAAACGACTTTGGGTGAAATCCGATCAAATAATATACGAATTAGGACTCAAACTGACCCCTAAAAACGTAACATTTTTCGTCTCATCAATGACCCATCTCCATCTTTAGGTGGTTTGTCGCAATCCCACTTACAATCATCGTCTTCACATGTCCACCTATTCATCCCTATGTTAATCGGTAAAACTCCTAGGAAATCTGTCATCTTCCTAAAAACTAGAGGGTCCTCAAATGGGTCCAATTCGGTGTCCCTAGCCAAGAGTTGTTCTACCGTATGTGTTCGGTTCACAAAGTCCTCTTCTAGGTAAAATGGGCGTTGGGGTCCTATGAAGTCTCCATTGATCCAAGGTCCATATCTAGATGGTCTCCTATTCAACTCTAACCAATGGGGTGTTGGTTCCTCACTAGTACCATAAGCATGTTTCTTGACATATTAGACCGACCAAGTATCACCTTCTTCTACCGCTATCTTAGATTCCTTACAATCAATCATTGCACTAGCGGTCGCCAAAAATCCTCTTCCTATCAATAAGGGGCATGTAGGGTCGCTAACCATATCAAGGACGTGGAAATCGGCTAAAACGGCTAGTTTTCCTATGTGTACTAACACGTCCTTGACTACTCCAACCGGGTAAGCAACACTTCCATCCGCTAAACCTATTATTACCTCGGTTTCTTCAAGTTTCCCTAGTTTTAGAGAGGTGTAGAGAGGTAACGGAAGTAGGTTAAGGCTTGATCCAAGATCGGCTAATGTGTCATAAGCCTCCGAATTACCGATCTTACAAGGTAGGACAAAAAAGCCCGGATCATCTAATTTCTTAGGTAGTTTATTTTGAACGAAGGCGGTCCCCTTGTCACCTAACTTGAGCTTCTTTTCATATTTTTCTAAGAGGGCATTATAGTAGGGGGCTCGCTCTAACACATCAATAACCGGACGTTCAAGGTGGAGCTCCTTGAATTCTTCGTCAAGGTTTTGAGTTTGAGGTGTTTCAACTATGTTATTGACCAATTTAGTGTTGGATATTCTAATTTGTTGGTCCTTTTGAACGACTTGGTTTTGTTTGAAACAAGTGCTCATGGAATTTACCGAATAATATTGTGGACAAGAACTAGGAGATGAAACCGATGAAATGGCGTTAACGTTTAGTTTTGGGTTCTTGACCGTGTTGCTAGGGAGTGCTCCTATATCTTGGTCATTGAGAACTTTCAACAAAGTGTCAATTTTATTGGTCACCTCGCTTTGCTTTTGTTTGAAATCGGCTTCAAACTTTGCTAGACGAGCTTCTTGAGATGCCATAAAATTGGACATCAATCCTTCGAAATGATTGGTACTACCATAATTGTTGGAAGGATTGTTATTGAAAGTACGGTTTGAGTTGGAACCGTTTTGTTGGAAACGATTAGTGGGTTGGAAGAATTGGTTTGGGATACGGTTTGGTTTGGCTTCCACCTAAGGTTCGGGTGATTTCTCCATGAGGGGTTGTAGGAGTCACCATAAGGGTTTGGCNCGAGCTTCTTGAGATGCCATAAAATTGGACATCAATCCTTCGAAATGATTGGTACTACCATAATTGTTGGAAGGATTGTTATTGAAAGTACGGTTTGAGTTGGAACCGTTTTGTTGGAAACGATTAGTGGGTTGGAAGAATTGGTTTGGGATACGGTTTGGTTTGGCTTCCACCTAAGGTTCGGGTGATTTCTCCATGAGGGGTTGTAGGAGTCACCATAAGGGTTTGGCTCAGGTTTGAAAGTGTACCACTTGTCTCCCGCTCCGTCGGTACGCGAGGATGCGTAGTCCGCAAAAGCTTGTTCGGGGAGTTCCATGCAATCACGGGTGTCGTGGGGACCACTACATAATTCGCAAGAAGAAGTGATTTTGTTCACTTGGCTTGAAGGTTTAGGAGCCTCGTAGGATTTCATAAGAAACTTGACTTGTCTTCAAGTTCTATGATACTACGGTCGGAAGTGCTCGAATTGTTCGAAGGCAAAGATATTGCCTTGACCGTTTTATTCAAATAACGGGGATCATTCTAACTTTCGTTGTCATAAAGTGCAAGATCTTCTAGGAGATCCCATGATTGTTCTGCACTTAGATCACGTAGCTTACCACCGGCCGCTTGGTCAATGTTTTGCCTTGTGGGGAGATGGATATGGTCATAGAAGATTTAGACTTGGAGCCAAAGGTCTATGCCATGGTGAGGGACTTTTTGAAGTAAGTCCTTGAATTGAGTCCATGCCTCGTAGAGGGTTTCGCCTTGGTGTTGTTGGAACATCAAGATATCAGTCCTTAGCTTGGTAGTCCTTCCCGGTTGGAAAAACTGAGCAAGCAAACGAGTTGTGAGATCATCCNCACCTTGTTTCATGTTTCTTAAGACGTTCAAGCATGTTACCGTATAGGAGGTTAGCCAGTTTTCTTAAGCCTAACATCGATAAACATTCATCCAATACAATTAACAACACACCAACAACCAATAATTAATAGTTAGGTTTCATTAGATCTAAGCAAATACAAAGAAAACCTAGACTAGCATGTTAAACAAAAGACAAGAACAAGATAGAATCAAACAACACATAGACATATTGAATGATTAATTGATAACTTATCTTCAATGTAACATGGAAGATCTCAAGGTAAAAAACCTTGAAAAGGCTGCTAAAATTCATATTAGGGTTTCTCTCTAAAAAGTTCCACACTAATGACTAAAAATTATGAGAATATATATAGAAAAACAGATCTGACGGCGTCACGTTGTAGCTGTGACGCCGTCACCTCGCCGTGCTTAGGGTTTCTTGATGGCCTTCTTGACGCCGTCCCCCTTTAATCTCCCAAAATTCGTTCTGGCTTATCAAGGCTTGACAGCGTCACATCCAAGCTTGACGCCGTCATGGGTACTATTCCAGCAGACTTTAACACTTTGTCGAATTCTTCACTTTTATGCGCCAAAAACGTCCAAAATGCTTCCTTTTCTAGAATTTCTCTCCAAAGTACCTAAAATGACAAAAAGAACGATTTAGGGCAATAATTGATCAAATAAATACGATTTAGGGCTTAAATGACCCCCGAAAAGCTGTACACTTTTCGCCTTATCAGTCTTTATGGATGATTTTTCGGTATATGGTGATTCTTTTACATCTTGTCTCTCCCATTTAGAACAAATGCTCCAACGGTGTGAAGACAGTAACTTGGTTCTAAATTGGGAGAAATGTCACTTTATGGTTAAAGAGGGTATAGTCCTTGGCCATAAGATTTCTAAGGCCGGGATTGAGGTTGATAGGGCCAAAGTCGATGTGATCGCAAAACTACCTCATCCCACGACCGTCAAGGGAATCCGAAGTTTCCTCGGTCATGCCGGCTTTTACCGACGTTTTATACAAGATTTCTCTAAGATAGCCCGACCTTTGACCCACCTTCTTGAAAAGGATGCTCCGTTTATCTTCTCAAATGAGTGCCTTGATGCATTTAATATCCTTAAGAAGAAGTTAACGGAGGCTCCTATCTTAGTTGCCCCCGATTGGGACTTGCCTTTTGAGCTTATGTGCGATGCGAGCGATTATGCTATCAGGGCTGTCTTGGGGCAACGAAAGAACAAATACTTTCAGCCGATACACTATGCAAGTAAAACAATGAATGACGCTCAATCTCATTATACAACTACTGAGAAAGAGATGTTAGCCGTTATATATGCCTTTGAAAAGTTTCGACCTTACCTTCTTTTGAAAAAATGCATAGTGTATACGGATCACTTAGCCCTAAAATACTTAATGAATAAACAAAATGCTAAACCAAGATTGATGCGATGGGTTCTCCTTCTCCAAGAATTCTATGTCGAAATTCGAGACAAGAAAGGAGCGGAGAACCTAGTCGCCAACCATTTGTCTAGACTCGAAAATCCCCATCAAAGTTTTCTCGAGAAATTAATGAGTCATTTCCTCCCGAGACACTTGGGAGTGTATCACATAGTGATTCTAGTACCCCATGGTTCGCCGACTTTGCGAATTACCATGCGGGGAATTTCATAAGGAAGGGAATGTCGTCCCAACAAAAAAAGAAATTCTTTAAGATAATTAAGCATTATTATTAGGACGACCCCTATTTGTTTAGAGTTTGTGCGAACCAAGTGATTAGGAGATGTGTTCACGGCAAGGAAGCCGTTTAGATTCTTATGGCATGCCACAATGGACCCACGGGGGGACATCATGGTGCCAACTTTACCGCAAAGAAAGTTTTCGACTCCGGCTTCTATTGGCCGACGATTTACCGAGATGCACAAGACTTGGTGAAGTCTTGCGACTCGTGCCAATGACAAGGGAAAATTTCACAACGAGATGAGATGCCTCAAAACGCTATTCAAGTATGTGAAATCTTTGACGTTTGGGGAATTGATTTCATGGGACCATTCCCGTCATCGAGAGGGAATAAGTACATACTCGTGGCGTTCGATTACTTGTCAAAATGGGTGGAAGCAAAGGCGCTCCCCACAAATGACGCCCGAGTAGTGGTTAAGTTTTTGAAAAGTTTGTTTTCCCGATTTGGTACACCTTGTGCTATCATAAGTGATCATGGTACTCATTTTTGTAATGATTAATTTGCTAAAGTCATGTCTAAATATGGAGTTACCCATCGTCTTAGTACCGCGTATCATCCGCAAACGAGCGGTCAAGTTGAGGTGTCCAATTGTGGACTTAAGAGGATCTTAGAAAGGATCGTAGGAGAACATCGTGCCTCGTGGGCCGACAAGTTAGATGATGCATTATGGGCTTTCCGCACCGCTTACAAAACACCCATTGGGTGCACTCCTTACAAGTTGGTGTATGGAAAAGCTTGCCATTTACCCATAAAGTTAAAGCATAAAGCCTATTGGGCCTTGAAACATGCTAATTTCGACCTTAAAACCGCGGGTGATCATCGTAAAATACAATTGAATGAATTGGTTGAGTTACGTGATCAAGCTTATGAGAATTCTTTAATCTACAAAGAGAAAACAAAGAGGATTCATGATGCTAAGATTAAGAATCGTGATTTCAATATTGGAGACCGAGTCCTTCTTTTTAATTCTCGATTGAAGATTTTCTCAGGCAAGCTTAAGACCCGTTGGTCTGGACCGTTCACTATTACCCATGTGTTCCCTTATGGTACCGTTGAGTTATCTCAACCCGATGGTCCCAATTTTAAGGTGAACGGTCATAGACTTAAGCATTACTTTGGAGGGGATATACCACCCATGGCTGTCCCGGATCTCCAAACTTTCCCTAAGGACGATTGAATTCGGGGATCGAGTCAAGCTACGTGACTCGGTGAACAAAAACAAAGCGCTTCTTGGGAGGTAACCCATGCTTATCATTTCTATCTTCTTTCTATTTTCTAATAAATAACGTGAGGAGGGGCGACCTCTTCCACTCTCATGTTTTCGTGGTTGTTTGTGAATGTCCAGGATTGTCCCGAATTATGACTCTCGTGCTCGTTGTTTCTCTTCTCAACTCGATTATCATTTTTCGTTGCTTATGGAAATCTGATATCCTAAAATCTTATCGACTAACGTTATCTTTGGCATAATTAATAAACGGCCCTAGATTTTTGTTAGGATTACCCTTACCTTTTGAAACATTGAGGACAATGTTTATCTTTAGTCTGGGGGGTGAATCTTCGATTGATTTGACCTTGCACTTTCACCTTTGTCGTTTACTCTCACAACCCCGTTTTTCTTAAAAATGCAAAACATTGAAAATTTTTGAAAAATTTGATGCAAAAATGATGAAAAATGTTGTGAAAAAGCATAAAAAAATTGTGAAAATGTTGAAAAAGTTGCAAAAATATAATAAGTGTTTTGACATCGTGTTGACTTTCCAGCTGGCGAGAGTAGGAATAAAATTTTGACTTGATCGGGTGTGTTGAGCCCTAGCTTGTTCCCCTTAACCAATGATGATCACATAAGCTTGTGCTTGTTTTGTACACAAGGAGCTATAAAACGCGAATTCTTCCTTTAGAATCTGTAAAGTTCCCGTACTTAACTTTATATATGCGCAGCTTAAAAGCTTTCGCTAGTCTTTTACATCAAAGGAGCACTAAAATGCGAATTCTTTTCTAGAGTTTACAAGCTCCGTAATTGACTTTATATATGCGTGGCTGATTATCGGCTAAGTATTCGCGGATCTCATTATTTGAGATTTTTAAAAAGGCGAAGAGCGAGAAATGATAGTGTTTATTTAGAAGTTAGATGCCATACGTGGAGTAGTGGTTCTCTTTAAAGCTCATCGAAGGTACTTGTGGCCTTTTGTTCCCACCAAGTTGTTTCACCCCATATCTTGTGTATAAATAATTAAAGATGTCTCGGTTTTGACGAAATTTAGTTCTTTATCTTCTTCAGAGAATCTTTGCTTGAAAATTGGGTGTACATCAAGGATACACGCCAATTGTATTGAGTTGTATTGTATTGTATTTCGTTGTATTGAGTTGTACGTATGTGGTTTCGGAGCTACCCTTTAAAGCCCGGTATTCATAAGTGCTAAGGTGCTTTAAGACTTCGGATTGAGATCGGACCTTGGATCCTTACTTCTAAAGGCGGTAAGGTCTTGGATTGAAACCGTGAAGGTTCGGAGTTGAGAAGTTACTAAGAAAAAAAAAGTATGAAAAAAAGTGAAAAAGTGAAAAATCAAAAGAAAGAATAAGGATTTATGTTGAGATTTATGGATTATGAGCTTAAGTGTTATGACTAAAGTTGGTAGCACGTGAGGTGCATGCGAATGATCCTAGATCGGGCGCATGAGGTGCACGTGAAAGTACTCTCCAACTTATGTCTATTTTGATGTATTCCAAAGTCTTTGTATGTATGTATCCAATATCCTTGATGTGGACCTCATTTTTGGGGCAATGGTTCTTAAGAGAAGATCGATAACTACTTAGCGTTTGAATTCTTGGTATCTTTATCGGACTAACTCATATTGGAACGAGAAAATATGAAGCAATTCATTTCTCAACTTAATTTAAAATAAATAGATACACTAAGATATGGGAGCAAGGGGTTTTACACAAGTAACTACGATGAGTAGTATTGACATCTAACTTGTAAGTAAACGGTGATTTCGTTCATAAGCTTAGTTTGGGGGCTTGTGAAAAATCAAGGATGACGAATTTTATCCGTGTGGTCACTATCCCATGAATTGTGTTTATACTCGATGAACCTAAAAGTTATTGCAAAATAATGAAAGTTAACATACCGTCACCCGAATAAAGTGGAAAAATACAAAAATATTAGTATAAAGTTAGTATATGGAATAAAATAGGTTAACGGGGCGTTTTAGGGAATAAATGATTTCATATCTCTTTTGAACGTTCTTGCTACTTTTCAAAAGTTAGTAAAAAGAGGTTTTGAAGTTATTTATCTCAAAAGCGTGATTTGATCACATTGCGTGAGGACACGACAATATCTTAGTCTGGGGGATTTTGGTATGTGATAATTCACATACCTTTTCATTGCCAAAAACCAACCCAAATAGACTAATTATGCTAACAAATGCCAAAGAATGTGTGTTTTTATGTTTTTGATCGTGCAGGGTCGGATGTTTCACAAAAAGGACAAAAATCAAGCGAAAACAGGCAAAAACGAGCACGAGAGTGGAACGAGTCGAAAAGTCAAAGCTTGGCATCCGAAAGTCAAAGTTGAGCTTAGATTGTCAAAAGAAGCCCTTAGAGTTTGTAGGAGTTACAAGATTGACCCTTGAAGTTGTAGTTTGAAGAAATTGCAAGATTGCCCCCTGTACTTTCTAAAGTTGGCAAAACAAATCCTTTGAAGAATAATTTAAAGAAAAGTCAACTTTGATCCTTCATCTTTTCAAGAATGCCAAATTTAGTCCTTGACAACATGTTTGAAGATTGGCAAAAATCAGCCCTTGGAATTTCAACATTTTATACTTTTGGTCCTTGTTATTTCTAAAACTAAAATCCTAAACCCATTTATCATTAAATCCTGGTCCAAGAAACAAACCCAAAACCTTTTTATTAATCCCAAAACCCATTAACTCTTATACACTATCAGAAGCCCAACAACAAAACATAAAACCCGACCCACTCCCACAACCACTGGTCAAAGAGTCAAACGATAATTAAAAATTACCCTTTATTCACTCCCACCCCTTTTCACCCCCAATTTACCCAACCCAGTTTTCACATAAACCCTAGAAAATAACTCCGGCTAAATTAACAGCGAGTAAAGGTAATATAGTCAAATTAGAGTGCTTCTAGAAGATCAGGGGAATGTCAGAACTTGTCAGGGGCGAAGAAACACACGGATGGCTTAGGTGGCAGGCGGTGATTGGTTCATCCACGTCACAATTCATCAATCTAACGGTTATGATGAGTTGCAATCATTGGGAAAGGATTAAACGGCTTGGATTAGCTCAGAAGAAACACAGAGCACACGGATTGCCAGCTTGGCAATCCTAACCCCTCACTCTCTTCTCAGCCTATAAATAGAAGATCGTTTTAGCTCTATTCTCATGTAGTTAGATAGTAGCGAAGCTCTGCAAAAATTTACTCTAAATTTAGTTGTAATGAATTTAGTGTAAACCTATCATTGTTACTTAATAAGATTTCAGTTTTCATTCTCATTTGCTCTAATTGATCTAAATTCTCTTTGTTAATTCTGTTATTTTCAAGTTTCTCAGTAGCTTTCTTTCAAGTTTATAAATGAATTAATTCACTAAAAGTGTAGTTTTTCCATTTTAAGCATTAAAAAATACATAAAAAACAGAAAATATATAAAAAAATAAATAAATAATGTTTTGTAAAACTTCAATTCAGCTTTCAACAAGTTTTTTTCAATCAGTTTAAAAGCTCATTCTAGCTTATTAGCTTTCAGTGAGCTTATTCGAAGAATAAATCAGATCAATATCTCATTTCATTCAAAAGTCAACAGAAAAGGCAAAGGTTCAGTTCAGACGATGAATATTGGGGTTCCATTGATAGTTCAAGCTGAATTTGAAAGAGCTTGGCCTACTAAAGATAGGCTTCATGGAAAACTCTCTGTTTGAGCTGAGAGTATGCTTTGTAAGATCTTCATTTTTTTAAATTCCACTCAATATTATAGCATATGGCTTAGATCTGAGTTGTTACTGTTTGATTGATATTGTTTGATGTTATTCAGTTAGTTGTAGTTATAAGTGAGATTGCTTGATCATTTTTTTAACTGTCTTGTTGAATCTGAGTGTAACATTGATACTGTTTTGATTAGATCTGTGATACTCTCCTATTGCTGAATTTTGCTGTTGTTAGTTGTTGATATAAGCTCTATTTTGGTTTTGTGATTAAGAGTGATAATCAGTAAGAAGTAAAGTTGTTTGAATCTGTGTTTCATAATGTAAACTGCTTATTCAAGGGTGTTTGGATCAAGATTGTTCACTGTGTTACAGTTGATTGTATGTGGTGAAAACAGTTTAGATAGTTCACATTAGGCATTAATAGGATAAATAGTGCATAAAATAGTAGGTAACTTGATTAAAAAGTCAAAATCATCTTTCACTCTTTATAATAGTTAACTGCTTATGCTAGAAATTTGCATCAGCTAGTTTTAGGTCCATAATCAGTTAATACATCTTAGTTTCATTACATATCAGCTTAACATTGCATCTGTGAACAGATTTGAGCATTCAAAGTTCATAAAAGTCAAATCTCATAAAACATAAAAAAGTCAAAAATATTGGTTACACAGATTTGGCTCAAACTTCTAGGGTAATTTTAGAGTTCATAGCTTTGTAAAAGTAGATAATAATTGCATTGCTATATTCCTTGGTGGCTTTTGTCTAAAAATCAAAAAGAATTTCCAAATTTGGAAATCATTTACTACATAGAATTTAAGCTCGAAGTAGGCTATTGTAACTGAATTTTCCCTTACATCAGTAACTGATTTCTTTTGCCTGACTTCATAAGCTGTTTTCTTGTTTGTTATTTGAGCTTGGTATGAGATATTTAGTTCTTTGAGTAGTTAGTAGTAGTAGTAGCTTATAGATTTTTCACTTGTTTTGGCTTCTTAAGCTTGTTCATTGAACTTAATTCGCTCTATGAGTTGACTGTGTGGATTGTTTGAGTTGACTGCATACTCAGTTGAGTTGGTGATTGATTAAAATCAAGTTTTTGCTTGAATCTGCTTTGTATTTTGCTATCCTGAGCTTGTTTGTGTAGATTGATCTTAGTGTAGTTTCTGTACCTGTAGCTTTAGCTTGAGTTGCTCAATAGATAGCTTTTGGTTCATAGCTTTTAACTGGGTATTGTTTCCATATCATTTTGGTTAATAGTAGTGCATTGTTAATAGTTTATAGCTAATTCACAGTTTTAACTAGTTTTTTTTAGTATAAAATATCTTAATAAAATTTGTTAAAACTCAGTAGCTAAACATTTTGGAAAAAGAAAAAAAAATAAAAAAAAAGTTTTGAAAATTTTTGCAAAACCTGGGACTCGTACCCAGGTCATTCACACCACACACATAACTCATACCATCTGCGCCCTTGGGACTTTTCTCAAGGGTGTTAGATTTTAATTTCTTTTATATACTAGCTATTTTCTAAAATACATTAGCTTTTATAACTGCATAAACTTGTTTAAGCTTATAGAAATTAGCTTTTCCAGATTCTAAATTTCCCTTTACTCAATAATAGTGTAATGTAATTGTAGAAAAAAGATTGGAATTATTTGATAATTTTTACCATTTTCTATCTTTTATTTACTTTTAAAATAGTTTTTAATTCACAGAAAATAAATAAAAAGTCAAAAAATATTTTTCTTTTTCCTAAAATTTTCTTTTATCATTTCAAAGTTTTAAAATTTTCATTTAAGCCCGTAGGTTTAGTATAGCTTAGAATTCGCATTTTAATTTGTTAAGTTAGACGTTAATTTTAGTTTACGTTTACGTTTTTGATGTTTGTGCCTTACGCGCTTGTACAATTTGCATGATTACTTGATTTTATTTGTATTTTCATATCATTAGTAGTTAAATTAACAAATATCACTATTTCACAATAACGATTTCATGAATCGATTATCCCGATTCCATTCACCTTCACACGGACACGACCCGGGTTTTGCTTATTCGTTGAGCGATACTTGGTTTATAAATATATATATTGGTTTTAACGAATCAATCACCACCACCACACTAATTTCACATGCTCACACATACATCACAAAGTCAAAGGAAAGTTCTCACAAAGATCAAAGATAGCAACAGTCAAAGAAAGATTCTACGCCATGAAGAAGAATCTACAAAGTAAAGTGACAAAGATCAAAGTGAAAGAACAGGAACAACAAATGTATGTATGACAAAGACTAAAGACGTATGAGCATGTTGGAAAGGCGTTTATCCATCAAAGACAAGACGTGACGTAAGGCAGATGAATCTACCACAACAAAGAACAAAGAACGAAGAAAAGTCATTCATCAACAATCACAAAGCATGAAGGAATGAAGAGTAAAGACTATTCTACAACGACACACATAGCTCGACAACAAAGAACAAAGAAGACCAAATCACATGGAGCTTCATTCGAACAACCATCCCTTAGGGGGAGATTGTTAGCATTTAAGGTTTATAGAAATGTGATCGTCGTTCTAATATTCATAATATGGTGTGTCGTGTATTAGAAATAGTTATAAAAATTAATAGTGGGCGTTGGACTTATTAATCTAATAGGTTAGGAGTTAGTAAAAAGCCTTGTATTAGTTAAGAAAACAAGTCCATAAGCCCAAGCCCAAAGAAAGCCTCTTAAGGCCTAATGTATGAAGTATAAATACCTCCAAATGGTCTCATTTAGAGGTATGCTTGTGTGTGAAATGAATGTGTGTTTTTAGAATCCTCTCCATCTCTTTCTCTCTCTACTCTCTCTCTCTCTCTCTCTCTCTCTCTCTCTCTCTCTCTCTCTCTCTCTCTCTCTCTCTCTAAACATACAACATACAAGTCACCAAAGGTACCAAAGATTAGTGTTTTTAAGTTGTTCTACGGTCCAACATAGCTGTATTTTGATCCATTTATTGGGTAAAGGTTTTCAAAGGCACTCTAGAAGCAGCCCCAATTTCATATCAACAAACCACATCTCTTAATTTTTGTAACATCTGCTCCGTTGTTAAACCTTCTTTCTGTTTGTGTGCATATTTTTGGTATGTATAAATGCTTGGTTTACTGATATGAGTAGTTATCATGTGTAAAACTTTAAAAATGCATTATTTTTTACCTTTATTGTTGGTAGATCATTATATTTGATAGATCTCTTTTATATTTTACTTTAAACAAAAAAGAAAGAAGAGAAAAGATGTGATGGGAAATATATTTGAGTAATTAAAATGTTTTATCTTTTAATTAAGAAAATATAATTGTTAGTTATTGATAATATCTTTTAAAACCCATTTGTTTTATAAAGTTTTACTAGGGACACCATATTTCATTTCTATAACTACAGGGACTAAAATACAATTATAGTTGGGCACATCCTTTTATCAGGTTTTGGGTGTGTTTCTTTTTTTCTTTATGAGATAGTGGGGCCTACGCTTATATGAGCCTCTATAAGGGAAAGATCTTATAAATTTTGCCTTGGGGAATAAGACCAATTAATAGAAAAAGTATGTCCCATTTTAAAAAGTAATAATATTAAATTTGTGGGTTCTGCTATCTCTCCCCATTAAAATAATAGTAATAATAATAATAATAATAAAAAATAAAACCCTAAGTTTTCTAAAAGTACTTTACAAGCATCCCCAATTTCAGATCTACAAATCACATCTCTTAATTTTGATATGTATAAATGCTTGGTTTATTGATATGAGAAGTTTTTATGTGTAATACTTTAAATTTTTAACCTTCATTGTTGGTAGCTCTTTATATTTGATAGATCTCTTTTATATTATTCTTTAAAACAAAAAAGAAAGAAGAGAAAAGATGGGATGGAAAATGCATTTGAGTAGTTAAAGTAGAAAAGTAGAAAACTGAAATGGAAAATGTATTTAGATTCATTAGAATTTTAAGTATTTCATGTGGAATATTGTTCTTATTCTACTTAAAACAAAAAAATAGATAACTGAAATGGAAAATGTATGTTCTTATGTAGATTCACATATAATTAGTTTGTAAAAATTTGTTTTTATTCCACTTTAAACAAAAAGTAGAAAACTCGAATGGAAAATGTATGTTCTTATGTAGATTCACATATAATTAGTTTGTAAACATGATATAGTTTACATTTATTCTAAGAAAATGTCCACCGATATTAGTAGTTGATGACTTGATGCAAGTTATGTCACATAATTTGAGTGTGTGCTTGTATATATATATATATATATATATATATATGAGAATATATTGGCTACAATTACATTGTAGCCAATTCCCTATAATTTTAGTTATAAATTGTGGGTCCATGAGTCCTTCAGTGGGTCCCTGATTGATTTCCTTTTATAATTTGGTGGAGTATTGTAGCCAACCTATCCCCATATATATATATATATATATATATATATATATATATATATATATATATATATATATATATATATATATATATATATATATATATATATATATATATATATATATATATATATATATATATATATATATATATATATATATATATATATATATATATATATATATATATATATATATATATATATATATATATATATATATATATATATATATATATATATATATATATATGTATATATATATATATATATATATATATATATATATATATATATATATATATATATATATATATATATATATATATATATATATATATATATATATATATATATATATATATATATATATATATATATATATATATATATATATATATATATATATATATATATATATATATATATCTATATATATATATATATATATATATATATATATATATATATATATATATATATATATATATATATATATATATATATATATATATATATATATATATATATATATATATATATATATATATATATATATATATATATATATATATATATATATATATATATATATATATATATATATATATATATATATATATATATATATATATATATATATATATATATATATATATATATATATATATATATATATATATATATATATATATAGGTATGGGTTAAAATAAAAAGTACCTTATAATAAAAAGTGTAGGAAGGATTGTGAGAGTGACATGTGTCACCCCCTTCCACATCATATGACACATCATATGACATGTGTCACCCCCACCCCC